>ML664161.1:8633374-8815118 GCA_007570785.1 Antilocapra americana | reverse complement strand
TTCTGGTGTACAGCAAAGTGATTCAATTATACATATACATATATATATATATATATATATATATATATCATACTCTTTTCCATTATGGTTTATTACAGGATATTGAATATAGTTCCCTCTGCTATATGTACAATAGGACTCTGTTTATCTATTTTGTATACAGTAGTTTGTAACTGCCCATTCCAAACTCATAATTCATCCCTCTCCCCATTCCCTTTCCCCTATGGTAACCATAAATTTGTTTTCTCTGTCTGTGAGTCTGTTTCTGTTTTGTAAATAAGTTCATGTGCATCATACATTAGATTCCATGTGTAAGTGATAGACAGTATTTGTCTCTGTCTCATTTCCCTTAGTATGGTGCTCTCTAGGTCCCTCCATGTTGCTTCAAATGGCATTATTTCATTTTTTTTATGGCAAAAGTATTCCATTGTGTGTGTGTATGTGTATATATACACATCCCATATCTCTGTTATCCATTCAGATGCTAATTTTAGAAATACTTTGCTATAATGTTCAAATTTCAAACTTGGAGGCTTTTTCATACAAAAATATTTCCATGGAGGTGAGGAGCAAAGTGTATGTAATCCTAAGTCTTATTTAGACATCAAAAAGAGAGAGATGATTGTACATGAACTCAATTCTTTACTTTTTCCAGGTTCCATAAAATTAAAAATACAGCAGACAAAGCATAAAGAAAGTCCCACTGATGGAAGAGAGGAGAGATGAACTTCTTTAAGCTCCCCAACTTGTGAAAGCCTAACTAACTTCAGCTTTCAGTGCCCTGTTCTTCTAGCATATCTCTAGAGATTTGTAACATCTACGGTCACCTTTTGTCAATTATATTCATTCTCCTCTTTAATGTTTAGTCTTTTACAATCTTAGATATTGAATAAAATAGAATATAAGGTCTCCAAAAGTAGTGATAGCTCCCAAGAGTGAGCAATTCCATGAGTATTTGATTTATACTTACTGCATTGAATTTTTTAAAGACAGGCCAAAAAAAAACCTAAATTAAATTAAATTAATAATTTACTTGGAATTAGTAAACACTGTGACTACCTCAGACAAATTATTTTTGTGAGGCACTGAACTACCAATATAAAGTTCAAAGAATCCGTTGACCTCTTTTCTGGCAACAGTAGTTAACATTTCCTGCAACTCTGATAAATATATTCTCAATAACATGATATAAAGTAACATGACACACTGCAAACAGAAATTAACTTTTGTTCATAAGTTTTTGAACCAAAGCATTCCCTTTCAAATCTCAGTAAGAAATAAGATTGCTTCAAAAGAACTAATTCAATCTTCTGTAGACAAACTGAATGTTGCCAACTTTCCCAAAATAAGAAGTAAAGGAGGGAAAACAGAAATGCTCAGGTTTATAGCATAAAGAATTCTTCAGACAGGATTGTACAGGACTAGGTGTCTTCCAAGTTTATCTGGATTGCTTGACACTTAATCAATTTCTAGGCTATCAGGCCAATCAACGGGTATAGTGGAAGAAAGATAATGAACCAGAAAGTTTTCCAGGACAGTTTTCCAGTCCACCTGATAGGAAGAAATAGGAAATCTTTTCTCCAATCTTTTACAAAAGAAAAGGTCATGTGCCATGTTTTGAAAGACATTATGAACTTGACAAGAACCTACTACAGAGGAACCAAAGAGTGGGTTTTTCTGAGCTGAGATGGTCTTCGGTGCTGGATCAAAGTTCATGACAACAGTCATTCATACGAACACACAATTTCAAAGCGGCAAACAGTAATGGCTTCTATCTACTCTCATGAAAAAAAATTTATAGATAAATTTTCAGTGCTTGGACACTGACTTCCAAATGCTCTACAACATGCTTTTTTGATGTTTGAGTTCTCAGTCTATTTTTCCCCTTGCTTCTGATTCTTTAAAAATTCATTTGTGGGCATTATCAAAAGTCACAAAAGAAAAGACCTTCGTTAACTAGCAGTTCTTGTTGAAATGATTTTAAAGCAGTATTTCCTACAGAAAAGGAAAGCTCCAGAAGAAAATGCCTGACAACCCTTATATGAAAGACTGGTACTGTTAACTCTGGAATAACTGGGATGCTGGTGCTCCCAACATTTAAACCCAACCTCCTTCGCATTTACCTCCTGCCTGGTCACACTCCCGTGAGGTACACAAACGATCGGCCTTTCCAGTGTGCAGGCTGACAAGCCATCTGCCAGCAAGATGTGAGACTTTACAGAAAGTCTGATCTACTTTTTTCTTGCCTTTAAAACTGTCCTAGGCTTTGAGCAGAACCTAATGACTAGAACAACATCTCATATTTTTACAGTTTTGCCAGAAAGCATGCTCCTTCCATGACTCTACCCTGGTATTTTCTTCATAGCCATCATCACCTCTGGCGATGTGGTATGTTCATATATTTAATTTCCATTTACCCCCAACTCTGGTTGTTTCACTCTTCTGTCCTCTTAGCACACAGAACCAGGCACTATCAGTGCTCATTATACAAACTGAATACAAAAACAGTAATGAGAGGCAACAGAGCAGAGATTCAATAAAAGTCAGGACTCTGAGGTCAATAAAGACCTGCACTCCCATCTCCACTCCATCCCTTAACAGCTATTTGCCTTCAGATAAATTTTCTATCCCTCTATTTCTACTTTAAATAATAGGACCTATCTCTTAATTAGGGAGATCAGAAACAGGCTATACCTAGCCATGTGCCTGGCATACAGTAAGAATGGATAAAAATTCAGGAATACATAAAAGGGTTATCTAGTCAAGAAGAGTAATAGACCTAGCATATAAACTGCTGCCTGAGACTAGCAAAACCTGCCTAAGTTAAAGTATGAAATGCCACTGAAGCCCAAAAGAAATATGTCATTCAAAGACAAAACAGACTGTATTTTCTAATAAAGCAAACAGGGAGACCTATAAGCAACCATATCTGCACGACCATAAGGTTAAAGTAGCACACATTTTGACAAACTTTTCTAAGAGCCATACTGGACGTATAATTCATTAAAACAAATGCTTTAATGACACAGGAAAAGAAAACTAAAATCAGAGTTTCTTAATGTATTTTTAAAGTAGAGAAGACATTCTATGCTTTAGTGCATGGTAGCTACAAACCTCTGACAATGAAATCGAGAACAAGAGTGCAATTTTCATTACCTATGTTATTAGAAATATAACTTTAAATCTTGTGTAACAAATCATGTTTTTAAATCAAACTTAAAAGTTATCAGAATGAAACTGACTCACTAATCCAAATGTCCCACATCTTAAAGACACAAACAAGTACAAGGATGACCTGGATCTGTCCACACACATTCCAAAGAGCCATCGCCCGAGGGCTTCTTATTTCTTATATTTAGACCCTTCATGTCACAGAAGGTGAAAGCCATCTAGGATATTCAGCTTTTAGCTTGTTATATCTTGCTTTGACTTGCCAAACAGACAATACAATCAGCTTTCTGTCATTTCTCTGCCACTAGTGTGGCAAAGGGGCGGGACTTCGGAGCGGAAAGCTTTGTGTAACAGAGTTCTTTTTTAACCCTTTTTTAAACAAAGGAAATACTTCATCTCTTTTTCTCATTCACAGATCCAAATTTCACTATATCCTGTCACCAAATGAAGCAGATTCTACTCTAAGAACCCTTAAAATTTACTCCAAAATTATCACTATCTTTTGACATCCATAGACATTAATAACGTGCATAATACTCTTAGTAGAGAAACTTCCTCAAGAGTCCATGTTAGAGTCCCAGGTCCTTCATAGGTTCCTGCAATTTGCATTTGGCTGCAGCTGATGAGCACTTGTTGATTATGCCAAATGCAAAATCACACCTTAACCGATCAGCCTGCAAGTGACTCTGGCAAAAGTACTGCCCCAGGGCTCTGCTAGGGTTGATGCTCTGGAGACTGGATGGGGCGAGAAGCAAGGTGGTGATCACTGGTTCCCACACAACAGGAAGAGCCCAGGAAACTCTGAGCCTAAGGAAGTTAGTTGTCTTGGTGTCTGACACACCACATCCACTGTGCTGCCGAGACCTCTGACTCAACCCTCAGCCCCAGATCCCAGCTGTTGCTGGTGTGAGGAGACCATGAACAGCCATCAGCCTGACTCATGCCTCTTCCTGAGTCTATCCTTCCTGTGACCACACCAGTTTCTTGAATTGTTCTCCTCCATGGGGCCCAAGGAGTTGGCTTAAGACTCAACATTCAAAAAACTAAGATCTTGGCATCCAGTCCCATCACTTCATGGCAAATAGAAGGGAGGGAAAAAAGGAAACAGTGACAAACTTTCTCTTCTTTGAGCTCCAAAATCACTGCAGATGGTGACTGCAGTCATAAAGTTCAAAAACACATGCTCCTTGGAAGAAAAGCTATGACAAACATAGACAGTGAACTAAATAGCAGAGACATCACTTGGCCGACAAACGTTCATCTAGTCAAAGCTATGGTTTTCCAATAGTCATGTACGGACGTGAGAATTGGACTATAAAGAAGGTTGAGCGCCGAAGAATTGATGCTTTCCGACTATGGTGCTGGAGAAGACTCTTGAGAGTCCCTTGGATGGCAGGGAGATCAAACCAGTCAATCTTAAAGGAAATCAGTCCTGAATAATCATCAGAAGGACTGATGATGAAGCTCCAATACTTTGGCCACCTGATGTGAAAAGCCACCTCATTGGAAAAGACCCTGATCCTGGGAAAGATGGAGGGCAGGAGGAGAAGAGGACGAGATGGTTGGATGGTGTCATCAACTCAATGGACATAATTTTGAGCAAAAACTGGGAGAAAGTACAGGACAGGGAAGCCTGGTGTGTGCTCTTTGTGGCTGCAAAGAGTTGGACACGGCTGAGTGACTGAACAGCAATATGGTGCCCAGGCTCTTCTTGCAACTTCTGGTCTTGCTGGCAAAGGATTGATCCCAATTAACCACGCTGACTCTGGTGGGACAAAGGGAATTCACAGCCACATGTGCAAAAACAACTCAGTGCTGAAGCTACTGTTGTTGAGAAAGGCACACACACTTAAAACTACTACTGCTGTGGAAGTCCAAGACCCTTCCAAACTCAACAGCCCTCTCTGCATCACCCTCAGGCCAAAGTAAGGGAAAAGGAACAATGAAAACTTCAATTTGTTAAACAGTGTGGGGAAACACTATGAGAGGAGCCAAGAAAATCCACTCGAGGGGTGAGAACCACAGCCTGTGCCCCTCACCTGTGAGAGGGACCTCTTGGCAATCATCTTTAAAAGATGAAACGACAACACTCTACTTGACTATGGAAAGTAAATTGTAAAGGCATTATTTTTAAACCCCAAATGAACTTATCTGCTTAGAATGCCTATATCATTTCAAATCATCTTTCTAGGGGTCATTCTGACAGAGATTCAAAATCAATTACAGATTATTAATAAAACCAGTTTCTCTCAGGTCTGAAAGGTCCTCTTTATACATAATGGCTTCCTTCATTATATTTTTCCTCTGATCTAAACCACAGCTGCTTCTGAAGAGATTAAAACAGCATCTAAAAGATCCACCCCCCACTTGGAAATAGCATGACTCTATAAGTGATCCCAGTTTTATCACTGGTTCCAGAAAGTCAGGCCTGTTTTATCATTGCTCTACAGGCTCCCATTTACATAGGCATCTTCCGTCCTGAAGCTGTTGCCTGATCTGCCTCTGTGCCCATTTCTCTTAATGGCACAACTAGACCCCCACATCCATCTATAAACCAAGTTCCTCACATCCCATCAGTCACTGCGATCTGTCTGTTCTGCCTCCACTCCCACAGCAGCTAACAAAGGGCTTTATATACAGTAAGCATGCAAAATTTTGTTGCATGAATGAACAAACCAAATGATTACAACTTGTTCTGAAAAGTTTTATTTGTATACACACATATTGATAGGGGGCTTCCTAGGTTGCACTAGTAGTAAAGAACCTGCCTGCCAGTGGAGGAGATAGAAAAAATGCAGGTTCCATCCCTGGACCAGGAAGATCCCCTGGAGAAGGAAATGGCAACCCATTCCAGTATTCTTGCCTGGAGAATCCCATGGACAGAGGAGCCTGGTGGGCTACAGTCCATAGGTTTGCAAAGATAGTCAGACACAACTGACATGACCTTAGCACGTATGCATATACTGATACACATACAACATGGTGCCTGCCTTAGAGAACCAGGGTTAAACCTAAAGACCACAGTATATACTTGGAGCTAAATCATTCAGGCTCTTTTCTCATCGTGAGCACAAAGATCACTTTGGAGGCTTGTTAAAGTATAGACTCCAGAGATTTACTTCCAGAAATTCCTGCTCAACAGATCTGCAAGAGGTCCAGCAGTCTGCACTTCCATGTAACACCCTGGAGAGCCCCAGTCCACACTGGAGAAGCACCGTCCAGCTGAATGGACAACATGGGCACAGCTGGAGCCAAGGGAGGCCATGCCTGTCCATACCCACTTCTGTGTGCTTCAGAGGAAGACGTGCTAGCTTTGCCTGTGGCCCCACTAAGAACTAGGAATTGCGCAATGAAAACATGCTAATGCGAAGAGAAGAGGAAGAAGAGAAATGTTTCTGTGAGTTACCAAGTCAGAATGGGGATAGCCAGGGCCACCTCAAACTATGGTGGATGGCTGCGGAATGTAACGCCTTTCATCAGACAGGTGGGGAAACTAAGGCCCAAGAGATGTTGGCAGGGAGGGATGTGGCACAAAGACCCGGGTGTCCCAGTTCATATCATCTCCCCTGTATCTATAAAATGAATGTTTTAATTGCCTCAAAATATTTTTTGCAACTTATATCCTCTATTTCTCTTGATTACAGTTGTTATTTTTATGAGACTCCATGTTCTACTGGCCCTACAACAAACAGCAAGTATACAGTAAACCTTTCCAAACCCATACATTTCAAAGACAAAGCAATTTTCTGGTCAAATGCTAATGTCTATGGGTAATCATATTTAATCACAAGGCAGAAATATGAATATTAGAAATACTAGAGCTTACCCATTGGGTGTGCAAGGGAGCTGAGCTCAACGGGCAATGTGGAAGTAAAAGACTGAGGCTCTCAGAAGGTGGCATGGGCTTTTTACCCCCAAGTTACCCTAAGCTTCTTCCAACTGTCCTTATCTGTGAACTTCTATTGTAGCTCACATTGTTATCCCTCCTACCATCACTCTCTCCAGTTATCTCTGGTTCTGAGGCATAATAAAATGACAAGAATGTGGGATTACAGGAACATCTGGCTCGCTCTAGGTCTCCAGGCATGGAGCTTTCCATGCTTTCTACCCCCTCCCTTTTCCCCCTATTGTTCCTGCAACTATAGCCTTGATCCCCTGCAAAACTTTACACTGGCCCCTTAATTCTTACCAGTCTGTATCTTACCATCTGTCAAGAAAAAAAGCATTTGAGTACTGATCTGCAAAGTCTTATAAAAAGTTCACGAGCAGTTTTAAGTAGAACTAGTGATTCTTCCACCTTGCTTTAGAGCTTTCTGGTAACAAAGTAGCTAGCTTCCTACAAATGTCTCTCTGAGGCCTTGAATTCACACAGCAGTGTATCATGCCTACTGGGTTTGAGTCTGTCTGACTTCGACTGGTCAGCATCCTGACCCTACCAGTCCAGACCAGACCAGACCATACCACTGCTGCAGTGATGTCTTGGTCTCTGCCTTCCCCTACTCGCCCTACTGGCTGAGACCATCTGCACTTGGCAATCCAGAATGGACAGAGGCTGAGAAGCTCAGCTTCAGGCTCAGACAGATCAGAGTTCAAGTCCAGCTCCTTGGTGAACTCTTTCTGATCCTCAATTTGTGCCGGGAGCCGTCAGGATGACCCCTCATTTGGGTGAGAAGGAAACTGCAAAACGGATTTTCCTTGGGGCATCCCAAGGCAAGGCCCCTCCTGGTATTTTTCTTGGGAAGTTCTGTTTATGCTCTGAACATTAGCTCATCTCAGTAGGTCAGTCCCAGTTAGAAATAATTCATCCTGAGATAATTCCCTCACACCTTATTTCCCCCAGGGGATTGGGGAAGGCAGATTCCCTTCCCTGGGGACAAAGGAGGAATAAGGGACATTTAAATAGATTACTACACCTCCTACTCTTTACTGGGGAGTTTCTTTCTACTTAGATTGATGTACTTATCCAAAGTATGCTGGAGACAATCAAATGGTAAACATACTAATGTTAAATCTAATTATGCAGAAATCGAACTTTTGCAAGGAAAATGAGCTTAAGGTTAAAGTTGTTGATGATAGGCAGAAAACAAGATTGTATAGAATAACATGTGATGCAATGAGTGTGTTTCTTGGGTATAAAAACTGTAAACCAACAACAATAAAGAGAGAGACTGCTCCATCACCACACATCAACTCAGCTCAGCTCTTCCGCGGACGCCACTCATCCCTCAAGACCCCCGGACCCACCGAGGCTGGACCCTGGCAAATTTGCCCCTGGGTAAAAAGCAGGGGTGATGACAATTATACCTTCTTCAGGGCTATTGGGAGAATTGTATCAATTAAATGTAGCAAATAATAAACTTTCAAGACCTAAGTCTTACACTTTTATTTCCAAGACCATAGAGATGTTTGGGAACCCCTTCACCTTGTAACATTGTTGTCAGCCCTGACTGAACACATTAACACTTCCCTGCTACCCAAAAGCAAAGTTTCACAACTGGCAACTTCCAACTTCAAAAGGCTCCATCCTCTTGTGTAAGTACCTCTAGTGTAAAGTGCAAAGAAATGCCCAAGGAGGCTGTTAAAATGCAGATTCTCAGATCCTTGCTCTCAAAAAATCTGATTCAGAAGGCCTAGGATTAGGCACAGGAATCTGAATATTTAACAGGCACAGGTGGTGCTAGTGGTAAAGAACCCACCTGCCAATGCAACAGACGTAAGAGACACAGGTTCAACCCCTGGGTTGAGAAGATTCCCCTGGAGGAGAGCGTGGCAATCCACTCCAGTATTCTTGCCTGGAGAATCCCAGAGACAGAGGCGCCTGGTGGGCTACAGTCCGCGGGGGTTGCAAAGAGTCAGATGTAACTGAAGTGACCTAGCACGTACGCACACCTGCATACAGGTAATTTAGAAAAGTTGTATCAGCCTCACTTCAACACCAAGCCACAGTTTCAGATGAACTTAGGGTTCCCACAGCACTCTGCAGCCATAGAGCAGTCTCACATCATCTCACTGACCATTATCATCCTGGGAAAGAACTAAGTCAGGGGCCTTTACTGGGGTCATCCCAACTGTTGGGATCCAACGCCTGATGATCTGACGTGGAGCTGAGGCACCAACAACAGAAACAAAGTGCACAATCAACATAATGCACTTGAATCAGCCTGAAACATCCTCCCTGCACCCATCCGCAGAAAATCTGTCTTCCGTGAAACTGGTCCCTGGAGCCAAATAGGTTGGGGACCACTGCTCTGAAGGTACACTCCAGAATCATCTCTGATCACTGGTCCCTCCTTCATCCTCCCCATGAAATCTGCAGTTACAGCAGGAACTATGTTTTTAAACCCAATTTGGAGATTATTTTATTTGGCTCTCATAACTAACAAAGGGCATCTCATGAATATAAAGAATGAGTTGAGGTATCCCATGCAAGGCTAAGCCTCTTAAAGTACCAATGCTTGAAGTGGAAATCTCACTGAAAACTGTCATGCTCTAGGAACTCTTACATTCGCTTCTTGTAGTTTCACCCTTGTTCTCTCTCTCCCTCTGAAGGTTCCCCTTCCTTAAACTTTGCTGACTAATCTCATTGGTCTGAGAAACCAAACGCTTCTCTGCAACCGCTGGTGAGAGAATACAGGGATCCTCTATGAACCCAGTGCACACACACTTTAGCTGATCTATCTCAAGTCTGATTGACTAAATGCAGGACTTTTCAGCCAACTGCCTGGCCATGGGTTGATTTGGGAATGGAACACAGAATTCTATTTCTCTAACCAATATGTCAGCCAAGTAGGGCCTAGATACCTATATTAAACTCTCACTTAATAAGGGAAAATTATATTCTCTGCAGATATTTAATGTTCAAAAAAGAAAAATAGGTTTAAAAAATTGTATAGGGACTTCTCCGGTTAAGACTTTCAGTGATTACGACTCCATACTCTCAAAGTAGGGGGCGTGGGTTCAATCCCTGGTCAGGGAACTAAGATCCTGCATGTACCTGGCCCAAAAAAGTATAGACAGATAGAAAGAGATAAAATTATTTGGTACAGAACAGTTTTCATTTCCATCCCCTCAGTGCAAGCAAGGAATATCAGGGCAGAATTTTTACATCTCTACTAACTCTGGTCCCTCACCTAGAGAAACAATGACCTCCTGGGAGAGCCACAGTCCACAAGTTTGTCACATTTTTAATCATGTGCTTATGTACTGGTTTTAGTTTATGGTTTTCTGTGTAGACACCTCTCCTAAATTTATTTCAGCCTGTCTAGTCAAAGCTATGGTTTTTCCAGTAGTCATGTATGGATGTGACAGTTGGACTATAAAGAAAGCTGAGCACCGAAGAATTAATGCTTTTGAATTGTGGTGCTGGAGAAGACTTGAGAGTTCCTTGGAGTGCAAGGAGATCAAACCAGTTCATCCTAAAGGATATCAGTCCTGAATAATCATTGGATGAACTGATGTTGAGCTGAAACTCCAGTACTTTGGCCACCTGATGTGAAGAACTGACTCACTGGAAAAGACCCTGATGCTAGGAAAGATTAAAGGCAAAAGAAGAGGATGACAGAGGATGAGATGGTTGGATGGCATTACCGGCTCGATGGACATGACTTTGAGTAAACTCTGGGAGTTGGTGATGGACAGGGGGCCGGGCATGCTGCAGTCCATGGGGTTGCAAAGAGTAAGACATAACTGAGCAACTGAACGGAACTAAAAGGCACAATTTCAATCAAATTGATTCTATATCTTCCACAGTGTTCAATAAATCAGTTATTTATTAATGAAGTCATTCAAGGTCTTTCTTACCACTGTAGCTCCAACTCCATCCCAAAGCTAAACTTTCCTCAGATACACATACTCTAAAGTGCCCTTCTCTAATGCTCTGCAATGGGAAGAGACATCTGAGAACAAAAAAGGAAAAAGAAGGGTGAAAAGACTAAGCATTTAGGTAAAACATCTCTCCCACAGAACTGTAAAATCCTGAAGAAACCATTTTAAAAAACAGCTTGGAAAGGTTTTTAGGGGAAACCCTTTCTCTAGTTAGATTCCCCGTGGCTCAGATGGTAAAGAATCTGCCTATAATTCAGGAGACCTGGGTTCGATCCCTGGGTTAGGAGATTCCCTGGAAAAGGAAATGGCAATCCACTTCAGTATTCTTGCCTGGAAAATTCCATGGACTGAGGAGCCTGGGGTTGCACAGAGTCAGTCACGACTGAATGACTAACACACTTCCTCTGCTTATCTCCATTCCTTCACTCCACATAAGCAAGGAGAAGCAGACAGCATCTTCCACAGAGTTTCCTTAACTAGTTTCTCTATCACTAACCTGAGATACCTAAGAAAAGAAGAATCAGACAAGAAACCTGGACTGGCAGGGAACACAGCAGAGAGCAAAGCAGCAGGGGCCCGATAAGGAAACAAAAGTAGAAATGAGGAGAGCAGCTGGGAACCCCTCTGAGAAAGCCTGGCAAGAGAGGAAATAGGGCCATGGGACCGGATGGACAACAAATGGGGGAGAAGGGGGGAGCAGAGGAAAGGTTTCCAAAGTCCATAGAGAATCAGCAATTTGGCCCAAGCATGTATGAATAATTGGGAATTAACTGTATACGCAAAGGACTTCACCTCATTTACCATAGCAGCTAGATAAACAGCATACCAAATCCAATAAGAGGCTGTTCACCCACAGCCTAACCAAGACCATTTGTCTTCATTCTCCACTACAATTTTATAGAAATTTCAACCAGGCCTTTGCAGTCACCCTCTCAATCTGCGTCAGGCTTCTGTTTGTTTTGAAGTGACTGATTCCACTTTTTCAGACTGAAGTTTGAATAGGACTACATTAATCCAGATGCTCATTCTAAAAATCTTTCAAACCTGCCCATTCAAAACATTAACACAAAGATACTCAGGGAACAGCTGTTGCAATTAAAAAAATTGTTTATATTTTCCTTTCCGTTGGCTTGAAAGTACTAGAAAGAATTTTAAGCCAGATGAGACAACCATTCAGATTTGGGATTTTTAAACAGATGCTTTTCATGATTTTTCAGGCTAAAAATTATAGTCTATATGTTGGACTTCACGTTGTAAAAACTGGTTTCAAATCACAAGATTATATAACTAGATAGGAGCTCCAACATGGAGTAGAAAGCAAAGCAGGCAGAAGAAAAACTACCTTCAGTATTTGGAAACATTTGATCTTTTAGAATTTTCCCACTAGGGAACAAGAATGGTCTTCCCCAAATATGCTCACATTCCTTCGGTCGTAACAAGTTGAATGATGAATTTGCCCAGCGGTCGGGGAAAACGGGAGTCATTCTGCACCTCAAGGTGTGTTAGTGGCAGTTTTCATGGCCCCTATCAAGAGCAATCCAAATTCCCCCAGTCTGAGGAGGTTTCCCAGAGCTCAGAAACATTCCAGTGGGCATCTTTTACTGCACCCATGAATGGATTCTCAGTTTGCTGATGGACCTGGAGTCTTCCCTATAAATAACACATTCCTGAGCCATGCTACATCAACATCAAGTCTCAGTGGCAGCAACCACCACTCCCATTTCCTTGCCACAACCATCTCTTCCTAGGACATCGTAAGGCTCCAGATACCTACAATATGACTCACACAGTAGCCCAAAAATCACACATAACGTCTCCTCCAACAAGCAGTGGATTTGAAGAACCCATCAGAATTATTTACCCCTTGTATCTTCATAGAGAAATATCTACTAAGATATTTGGTAACCTTAAGCTTTATTATAAAATGGTTATAGAAAAATTTAGCGATACAAAGCGTGGGCAAGGAAGAGGTCTAAGAATAAACAGATAACCTTATGTCAAGCAAAATTAAAAAAAAAAAAAGGAATTCTACAGATTGGCTTGTCATTTAGCCCAGAGTCAAATTCTCATAATATTCTTCCCTCATTGTATTGTATTTCTAACAGTATACACTGTTAGAATTCAGTTTCTTTTTCTCTAACTTAAGAAACTGGAAAAAGAAAATTCCCTTAACAGACTTTAGGAAAAGTTAATAATTTAACTTTAAAAGTTTTCTATAAATGACTTTAGTGGGATTTTTCTCACAACAAACTACACAATCATTTCAATGCCCATATTACATAGATATGAGGCATTAAAAGATCAAGTAAAGCTGTGGTAAAACTGACATCACTCAGAATATTAATAAGCCCTTAGAAACCCACTTCTGAGCTCTCATCTTTCATTGAAAAATTTTTTTTCAAATGAAAGAAGGAAAAGAAATAGGCTCTTTGTATTTAAATTGTGACTTTACCATGACGTGATAGAACAAATGGAAAACAGAAGACTTGGGTGATAAAAGTACATATTAAAAATACACACTGAAACATCAAACCAATATTCCTAAACCTGTATTTATATTAAGCCATCTGACATGTAAAGGTTTAAAAGAATCTGGGGATTCCCCAGGCAAGTTCTTGGAAATGTATTTTTGCTGTGTTACCATAGAGTGAGAGCTCTTCAATACCAGTTCTATCTACTTCATTTCTTCCCCAGGACCAGTCAGCAATTTTCCTTCCCCCAAGAAACATACTGTTTTGGAACCCCCCCCCCAAAAAAATGATAGGATCTTTGAATTTTCCCTCTGATTTGTAAACTTAGGAATTTGTATTCATTAATTTTCACACACAAAAAATCCAGAAATTGAAATCTAGGTAATTCTAGATATTTCTACTCCTAGTCTTAGACATTCCTCACTTAATCACTGTTTTTGAAAAAACCCAGAAACTGAGATCCAGGTAACTTTTGGTCATGGGTTAAATGTACTCCAGAAAAAGTAAACTACAGAAATTCCCACAGGCAACAAAATGTCCATTTCCAGAAATGCTTTAGAAGACATCTATCAAATTGTAAACCCCTTCAACTACCATTTACCTACTGAAAGCACTTAAAGCCACTAAATGATTCAGGCCATTGCTGTCTGCAGCCTGATAACGGGGCATGTTTGCAGGCACACAACGTTTTCTTTTCACAAAAGGCAAGGAGGAAGAATGGAATGACTGGCCGGGCAGTAATGACTCTTAAAATAATAAACCTGAAAATGCTTCTAGTCAACCACAACATACCTTATTTTGCTACAAACGTATCTACTTTCACCACAAGGTCACCTCTCAAATGCTGGCTTCCATTTATATCCCTGAACAATGGTGCTGAAATACAGGGCAGACACAGGGCAAAACCACTGTACACATCCAGTGTTCATAGGGGGAAACCCCACTATTGGATTTTTTTATTTCAAAGTACTTCCATTAGTAATGTATACAGCTGTTTTCTGTTGGCTAATAATCAGAACTGTAACACACACACACACACACAGACTCCAGGCATAACTCTGCCAAGCTGTTTGTGCTCAGCTGTAAAACACTGGAATTCTGAGTGTCAGGGGAGATGCCCCTGGACTGCCCCCTCCCACCTCATTCCCCACCCGCAATGGTTAATATAGCTGTTTTCCTCTCAGGAATGTCAAAAGAATGTGATTCCTCCCTCTAAACCTCCCAGAAGCCCATCTCTACTAGTATTATGTTACCTATTCATACTAATAGATGAAGAGAGTTTTTAAAAGATACCCCGTTCTTTATTAAAAGAATGGGGGAGGGGAGATGTTGGACATCCAAGCTTCCAGTAGTAATATGTGCCACATCTACAACAGGAGAAAAAAAAACAGAACAGAAATAAATCAAGCAGAATCTTCTAAAAATAAGACGTATGAGTACCAGATCATACATAAAATGGCAGTTTCAGAGAATTTTAGTATGTATTTCTGAACCATGTGTTTTTAAAGTATGTTCTTAGCCTGTCTTCATATAATCAAATGAAATGTCTGTGTACTTGCTGGTGTGTCGCTTTATTTTGTAAATAAAGGAGCAACTTTATTTTGAAGTAAGGGAGCTTCAGCGTTGCATTTTTATACGCCTCCCCTCTGGGAACAGCTCAGCACCTTTGCAGAGCCACAGAGGCTGCACAGAGGCCTTTGTGTACAGGTCTCAGCCGCCCCTCTTCATACAGCCACTCGCAAGGGCCTCCAAGGAGTCCCTTTCTTTTCCAACCAAACACAAAGGTTTTATCTTACAGTAAACAGAGAAGACTTTAAACATTAGAGCAACACTAAGACAGTGATGCTATAAAAGTGGTTCAAAGATCTGCATAATGAAATTCTATTGTCTTGGTTTGAACTCAAAACTATTAAAAAAAAAAAAACAGGTCAACCATGGGAAGGACATGTTTCATTTAGCTGAAAGGTGTGTGTGTGTGTGTGTTCAGCTGAGCCTCTTTGCTGAAAATTATATTTACTAAATGTGCTTCACCTGAGCTCTCCTGTTTTACCTAAGGAGTTCAGAGGAGACCATGTGGAAGGAGCAGTAACGATATCCAGCAGGCTTCTGTGTAACACTCCCAACCATCTCCATGCCCTGGAGGCTTGGCTTCCTCACATTCTTCACCAAGCCTGCCAGGCTCTCAGAGCAAGGAGAGGGGTAACAAGTCCTCATATCCTTCCTTTCTCTCTCCCCATCAGCCATGGGAGCCATCCTGGAATGGAGACTGGAGGTAACTACAGCCTAGTAAGAAACAATTCACTTGTAAGCAATTCACTTGTTAGGAGCCTATTACCTCCTAACCCCAACCACCAGCACAGCAAAGGTGACGTTGTGGTATCTGCCCTGACTCACCAGTCTTCTGTATGGTACCTGTGGTTTGTTCACTTGTGTGGATTATGGGGATGACAAATATCTGACTTGTCCACAATTCTGAATAGTCTGCACTCAACTAAAGAGTGACAACAAAGGTATGGCCAGTTTCTTAGGAGGAAAATGCTACAGGAATCTATGGAATTAGGAAATAATCATCTCCTCTAAACTTGCATTTCTACTGTCAATAAAAGTCAGTAAGGGGGGAAGTGGAGGAGAACTTGCCTAAAATTCTTAAACATATCAATTAAATAACAAAGATAATAAAATTTAAACCCCAAAGTTAGATCTGAGTGTTAAAAAACCCTACTTGAAAGAAGGTAAATAGTGGACCTTGACAGGAAGCCAGTTTTGTGTAAAACCTCAGAGGCAGGATGGAAACTGACCGCAGTGGCTTAAACTGATGTGTTGAAGTCAGCCTTTCAGGGTCATCTAGTTTTTAAAAGCACTGTTTTGAAGTTTAATTAAGCACTGAATTTCCCTCTTTGTGGCAACATAAAATATGAAGATTCTATGAGAATTTCCATAAAGTGCTATTTAAACAGAACTATTAACAGCTAGCTTTTAGTACAGAGAACAAAGTAACTCACCCAGTAGAAGTGAATGGACCAGAACAATCTACTTGGCACATGCGCTGCTTTCATCATTCAGATTTACATGGCATGCTCCCTAGTGAGGACAAGTTCAGTTCAGCCTGCTCCTTTCAATAAGTGTATCATAAAGTCAGTGCCTGTAGGTATTTCTGGCTGCGTGGCCCTATCCATGAAATGTTTCTTAATTGTTTGATATTGGCCAAGTGGCTAGGAAATAAATGACTCATCTCCACTGTACTTAATGCTGTTTCCAACAAATGTGCAATCCCTGCAGTAAACACAACCATCCGGCTTGAAAAACATCTTTTTAGGGAGGATTTAACCCCTGCATCTATTTTAATATTTAGTAACTGGTTTGTGAGCACATACAAGCACCAGACCCCATCCCTCCACCCCCAAATGTGCCCCCTAGCTTGGTTCTACAGGCCGACCTCAATCTGAGCAATGTATTGAGTGTATGGAGCAGTGTGTTGAGCAGAAGACTGCATAATATCCTGAGCCCTGCTCAGGCAAGCCCTCCGTCAGCTCCTCTAAAGGGCTGCCGTGCCCCTCTGACAGAAGAGGTGCGGCTCTCAGTGTCCCGCAAGTGCTCAAGGCATCGGGAACAGAAACATCGACGGGAGCTGCCATGGGCTTGTGAGTGAAGATCAGTGACACATTCTGGGGAGATGCTCAAAAAACATGACACAGGCACGAGTAACACTTTTACATCAAGATAAGAGCAGGGAAAACCTTGAGCAATCTAGCTTAGCTGTTTGACTGCCAGGTCTATGTCTAAGTATCTCCCAGTGGACATAAATTATGAAATGCTGAATTATTCACTAAATACACACACAAACACATATCACCACCATCATGTAATTAAAAATGAGTGAAAGTTTGTACATCTGAAAGATATATAATATTATACACTAATTTTATCTCAATTTTTAAAAAACAAATGACACCTCAAAGACGTTTTTGTCTCAAAAGCATACCCAACTCCCTGAGCTCTAAAAATGCATGAAATTATTCTAGTAAATAAGTCAGTATAGTTTTACCACACACATATTTTGAGGTAGTCCCATGTTTGCTTCTAGGCTAAGGCATGCCTCTGTATTTCAACCTGCTTCCTCACTGTTGTTCCCTTATCTATTAGCTATTTCTTTCCCTCACTGTGACTATATATTTTAAATACAGCCAAACAAATAACACAAAAGAAAGCAGTATCAATCTCCTTGTTTCTAGGCATCCCACTGAGTGTGTGGTTGTAAATATTTAACAACAAATGCTTCTCCAGGAAAAAAAAGGGGGGGGGGATGTCCTGAATTGTACTGTTTGCCAGTTTCTGTGGTATATATATTCTCCCACCATGTCCAGGATCAACCCAGCAACATATCACTGAATAAGGACTTGGAAAAGACATGCACAGCAACACACCGCAACACAGTATTTCCAGCACATACACACAAGAGACCTAACGATAACAGCAACAGGTACTTAAAAACACACACACACAGGAAATGAGGAGTTTGAAGTATTTGTTACCTTTGTTATTAAATACAATTTAAATCGCAAGCTTATATATCTTAATGTCTAGGCAAAGCTATGGTTTTTCCAGTAGTCATGTATGGATGTGAGAGTTGGACTATAAAGAAAGCTGAGTGCTGAAGAATTCATGCTTTTGAACTGTGGTGCTGGAGAAGACTCCTGAGAGTCCCTTGGACTGCAAGGAGATCCAACCAGTCTATCCTAAAGGAAATCAGTCCTGAATATTTATTGGAAGGACTGACGCTGAAGCTCCAATATTTGGCCACCTGATGTGAAGAACTGACTTACTGGAAAAGATCCTGATGCTGGGAAAGACTGAAGGCAGGAGGAGACAGGGATGACAGAGTACGAGATGGTTAGATGGCATCACCGATTCGATGGACATGAGTTTGAGTAAACTCCGGGAGTTGGTGATGGACAGGGAAGCCTGGCAGTCCATGGGGTCACAGAGTCGAACACAACTGAACTGAAATCTTAGTGTTAAATAATGGCTGTGTTTAACCACCAGGTACTGAGACGTCTGAAACCTCTGACAGTCGGCAAAGGTGCTACAGAATGGCAGAAAAAATAGCAACACCTTCCCTGATTTCCAAAACTTCAAAATAGCAAACATCCAAGAGTAAAAGAAAAGACAGCTTATCTGGTTTTATGAAATTAGTAGGAAAACAGGAAGAGCAGTACATAGAAGCAAATCATACTAACAAATGGCAATGTGTATAATTCTGGCCAGTCATCAGTTACATTTATTTCCTGGTTATTTTCAATGCTATAACAATTTGAAAATATAAAAATTTGAAAAATGAGGGTAAGCAATACATTATATAAGATTAGCAAACATACTATGAGAAGCCAATGATAGTCATTAGCATGTTCTATGGAGAGAAAAAACCTTCACCTCCCTGTTTTAAAAAACAGGTGCCACACCAAAATCCTATCCATGCTGGGAAATCGAAGATAAGCATGCTATTGGGATATAACCACTTTTTCTGAGAGATGTGTAACTCACAATCACTTCACAGAAAAGTGAAAGAACTACAATGCAAGAGTTCAAAGGCTGTGGAATGAGTAAAAACCACATGTAAGCTCAGTTCCTTCCACTGACTAGTCATGTGATCCCAGGCAAAAGTAAAGCCCATCAGTATTTACCCACCAGATGTGAGGCACTGTATTAGGTTAGTACAGACATAATTACAGTTTCAGACTGTGAATTTTAAATAATCATAACTAGGCTCAAACACATCTTTGTTAATCACAATAGGAACCATTATAATCAACACATTTTTGTCAATGAGAAATAAGTTTGTTTATTTCTGTAGTGTAAAAACCCATATTTGGGGATTTGATGAACACTTGGAAAGCATTTTCTGCCTACTGCTGGTTGTGGAAGCATTTTCCCTGCAAAAAGTTGTCAAGATAACTTGAAGAAGTGGTAGACGGTTGGCAGGTGAATATGGTGGATCAGACAAGACTTCATGGCCCAATTTGTTCAACTTTTGAAGCCTTGCTTGTATGACATGAGGTCGGGCATTATGCAGATTGGGTCCTTTCTGTTGACCAATGCCAGTTACAGGCATTTGCAGTTTTCAGTGCAACTCATCAATTTGCTGAGCATACTTCTCAGATGTAATGGCTTCGCCAGGATTCAGAAAGATGTAGTGGACCAGACGAGCAGCAGACTACCAAACAGTACCATGACCTTTCTCTGGTACCTTTTTTGGCTTTGTAAAGAGACTTGGGGATTCTTCTCAGTCCCAACGGTCTTCCCTGGTGGCTCAGACGGTAAAGAGTCTGCCTGCAATGCGAGAGACTCCAGTTTGACCCCTGGGTTGGGAAGATCCCCTGGAGAAGGAAATGGCAACCCACTCCAGTACTCTTGCCTGGACAGCCTACCGTGGTAGGCTACAATCCATGGGGTCGCAAAGAGTCGGACATGACTGAGCAACTTCACTTTCACTTTCTCAGTGCCAGCACTGAGCTGGTCATAGCTGGTTGTACCACACTTTTGGCGGCTCATCACAATCTGACCAAGAAATGGTTTGTTGTTGCATAGGATAAGATAACACTTCGATTTTTCCAATTTGCAGTCAGCTCGTGAGGCACCCACTTAGCAAGCTTTTTCACCTTTCCAATTTGCTTCAAAGCCAAATGACCATGGAATGGTTAACAATGCATTCTTCAGCCATTTCTCATGTAGTTGTAAGAGGATCAGCTTCAGTGATGGCTCTCAACTGGTTGCTATCAACTTCCAATAGCTGGCCACTATGTTTATCTTCAAGGCTCTCATCTCCTTTGCAAAACTTCTTGAACCACCACTGCACTGTATGTTCATTAGCAGTTTCTGGCCAAATGTGTCATTGTTGCAAGCTGTCTCCGCTGCTTTATGACCCATTTTGAATTCAAATTAAAAAAAAAAAATCACTTAAACTTGCTTTTTGTCTAACATCATTTCTACAGTCTAAAATAAATATAAAATAAACAGCAAATAATGTCACTAGCAAAAAAAATTAAGAGAAATGTACATTAAAATGATGAACAATGTACATTAAAATGATGTACAATATAACCATGTTAAGGAATGTATTCCAATGGCAAAGCGCAACAGTGCGAAACTGCAATTACTTTTGCACCAACCTACTACCACATAAACACAATGGTGAACAAGACATACACAATTGTAGCCTTCATGAGCATATATTCTAGGGGGCAAATGTAGTCTTTGAGAGCCTTGGCTTCTTGATCTATTAAAAAAACAAAAACAAAAAACTGAAGCCTGGCATGCTGCAGGTCATGGGGTCGCAAAGAGTTGTACATGACTTTGCAACTGAACAACAAAATGGGCTAATCTCTATTCCAACACTGCAGGGCCATTAGGATAACGAGACAACGCAAATGGCACAAAGGATACCCTTCTCCTTTCTGTCAATATCTAAATGTGTTCCCTTGTAGAAAAGTAAATGACACCAACATTTTCAAACTCTTTTTATCATCATCTCTGAGAAAGATCCAAAGAGGAACTGAGATGAACGCCTCCAAAATTCTCAAGCATTTGAACGGGGTGAGAAAAAAATGACTGTTGGCAGGCACTACCAAGAGTTCTCTTACAGCTTCTGATTCTTTAGCCTTTAGACAGTCATAATTCTTCTTACAAGAAAAAATGAACACAAAGGAGAGTTAGGGTCTAGATTCCAGAGTGTCTGGAACAAGCAGACCATGACAACACATGCATTCTTCAACTCTGTTACTTCTGACTGTAATTTGTAAGAACCATTTCAATGGAGAGAGATCAAACAACTCAACACAGCTTATATGCTCTCAATCAACAAAAGGTCAGTGGTTACTCATTCATTCATTCATTTCATGAACTTACTCAACAAAAATTTAGATGGCTACTCTGTAACAGGTACTGACTGAGGCATTAGAAACACAGCAGTGATCAAAACAGTCCAATACATATTGGAAAAAGGCAGAGATTCACAAACTTGGTTGAATTACAATCCTAATTCAGAATGAAATGGGTAGTTTTCAAATGCTGACTTCCCCCCCGACCCAATGTCAATGCATACACATACTCTGATCTAAATTAATAAATCAGGGACATAAAAATCTGAAATAAACTTTATATAGATACTTGTTCTGAAATGTGCATATTGCACAGTCTCTTAACTCTATGTAATTTAATCTCTTTGCTTTCTACTTCAACAGGCTGAAATGTGCCTAGCAACCCCTGGCGTGGCAAAATGCAATGTATCTTAAATTAAATTCTTTGTGGAAATGAATTAAATATAGTTTCCTGAAGTGTCCATAGATTTACTGACATAAATAAATGTATTTTAGGCCCTTTGTGTATAAAGGAAGACTGAGAAGACTTCTTAACCAACCTTGAACTCCCATGGTGTTGGGAAAGAGCAATAGCTCCCAAGAATAAAAACAAGTGCCACTAAAAAGAATAAAATGAAACCATCTCTCCTGAAAACCAGGTTATTTTCTAGCACAAACACATGTATCCTGGATTCTTAATCTGATGTGATTTATGAAGGTTATAGCAAAATCCAAGGCAGTGAACATTCCCATCATAGAAGTAAACAGTTTCTGGCAGTTTCTCTTTTTTGTATCTTCCACGGTGACTTGTAAACATTGTTCTATTTGTGGACATCTTTATGAGACAGTTTACAAAATGGGATACAAAACAAAGATTTATGACTTTAAAACTGAAATTCAGTGTACTTAACAGAAAAAAAAATTTCTATTCTGCATGGTATAGTATGAAAATTCAATCTAGAATAAGGTTATAAGATTACAGGGAGAAAGTTAGTTGGTCTAAAGAATATTCAATTATAAAATAAGACCAAAATATTTAAAGCAATTAAACAGTCCTATTTTGATTTCCAGTATCAATGGGAGATCCTCCCTGCTTCACTCTTCCTTGAAACCATCCCCCTCCCAACAAAATTCAATGACAATTCACCCATAAGGCTGCAAATATTCCTGTGACATCTTGAATAATACATAATACTCATGAGTGAGGCGTGTACATGTGCTGTGCTTAGTCACGTCTGACTCTTTACAACGCTATGAGCTGTAGCCCATCAGGCTCCTCTGTCCATTGGGATTCTCCAGGCAAGAATACTGGAGTGAGTTGTCATATTCTCCTCCATGGGATCTTCCCAATCCAGGGATCAAACCCAGGTCTCCCGCATTGCGGACAGATTCTTTACTGTCTGAGCCACCAGGGAAGCTATTAATTAATGATAGCAATTTTCCAAGTGGCACAGTGGTTAAAAATCCAACTGCTAATGCACCAGATGCAAGAAAGGCGGATTCAGTCCCTGGGTTGGGAAGAGTCCCTGCAGTAAGAAATGGCAACCCACTCCAGTGTTCTTGCCTGGGGAATCCCATGGACAGAGGAGCCTGGCGGGCTACAGTCCATGAGGCTTCAAAGAGTCAGACACGACTGAGCAAATGGTAGGCACATGGCACATAATATAAAGGATACGTGATCTGATAAGACAAAATACCTCTGCCCCCAATAACAACGTAAACTCATCTCTACTCAAGAACTGAAAATAAAGGCAGTAATTTGTTAACTTTTGTCTCCTATGTACTATACAAATCACCCAACAAGAAGATACATCACCTGTGCATACATGGCTCAGTCATTCAGGTGTGTCTGACTCTCTGCAGTCCCGTGGACTACGGCCTTCCAGGCTCTTCTGTACCGGTAGCTATTTTTCAAAGTTTTTTCTTTTTTTAAAAAAAGAAAAACCTCCAAGTAGTGTGTGCTACAGTACAGTCTTTCCTCTTATAGGAGTCCTAGAGTAAGTATTCCTAAATACATTTTTTTTTTAATTTCGTACCAAAAGTTCTGCTTTTAGCCCATTTCCTCATATCTGAAGTGACAGTCTTACCTTTTCTCATTAAATTAAGCCAGATTTTGTTTTAGGTTACTGTTCAGTTTTTAAAATACTTGTTTTCTCCTTTAAAAACAGTAACTTTCTTTCTCTGGCACAAAACACTATTGGAAAAGATCAAAATGGCCCACATACACGGACACACTCTGACACATATGCATGCACACACAAAAAAAGGTATTACTTTCTAACATCTTGAATCTTTTAAATTAGACATTATGAATTCCTCTGAAGTACTTTATTCACCATAAGCAAGTGACCATTTAGATAAACTGGTCTCAGAGAATCAATACTAGCAAACCACAAACTTACTGCCTGTAGTTGCCTATATGTTCGGTAAAAGGTATCAAGTCAGTAACCTAAACAATTCCATATATTTTTAACTTCATTGCACAAAAGTTTATATGGCAAGAGAAAAATCTTTGGATTCAAAAACAACCCGATGGCATTCATCTAAGTGCACAAGTTCTCAGTTATGATAACCTAAGGAATATACCATATCAATCATTTTGCAAGAACACATAGGATTTTCAGGTAATCCAACGTCCACTTTTCCTCAAGAAAATAAAACACATAACTGCTCATGGGCTAGATGAAATTTTAAAAGTAATGAGACACTTATGGAAATGCTAATTAAAACCATGATGAGATATTGTTACAAGAACCACCCACCAGACTGGCAAAACCTTTAAAGTCTGAAAACAGACTGATAAGACTAGAAGAAAGCACTTACTGCATTTTAAAAGAGGTTTGGCATTATCTAGTAAAGCTATAATTCTATTATTCGGTAAATATTCCAGAGAAATTCCTGCAGGCCTGGAGACATGGACAAGAATGTTCACAGAAGCATTGCTCAAAATTATTCAAATCCAGGAACAACCCAAATGCTCATCAAGAAATGAGTATAAAAATAAGGAACTGGGACACTGTCTGGTAACAAAACAAACAGCTACACACATCATCTTTGAAACTCAAAAAGTAATGTTTAACACAAGTATTCCGCAGAGAATGCATATAATGGTTTCATTTACATAAAGTTTGAAAACAAGCAATCTAACTGACATTTCTATGTGTGTGTACATGCATGTACTCACATGCACACCGTAAGACTATAAGGAAAAATACAAAAAAACTATTATCCCTACAGGTTAGTGATTTTAGGCGCTGGGGGATGTTAAAAGGAAAGGCACAGAGGAAATCGGATAATGATTGTTAGTGTTTATAATATTTATATACTTTCTCAGCAATCTTCATTATTAATGGCGATCTAGAACTACAAATCTCTATAATCTAGGCAGGTTTATTGTTTGCTTTACAATTGTTTTTTAACTATACATATATTTTATGTATTCTCATGTATATCTGCTATATCTCAAGATTAAACCAAAAGATCAGATGTGAACTTCTGAAAAGAAATATTTCTTGTGGTACACATGTGGTTTGGTTAATGCTGTGATTTGGGGTCAAGGTCAAAAACAACGAAGCATGCTGGTTCTAGCACAGAGCTTCATTATGGCTCACAGGCATACCAGGCTAACCACATCCTACTTCCCTAGGTATATAAATTCCACTCTCCTGAAGGAACAAATGCTAACAATGCAAAGATAAAAGAAAAAAAAAATTGCATAAAAGACCAAAAAAAACCTGATAATAACTAAGTGCTGGTGAGGATGTGGGGAAATTGGGAAAGCTCATATACTGCCAACAGGAATGTAAAATGGTACAACAACTTTGGAAAACAGTCTAGCAGTTCCTCAAAAAGTTAAATAAAGAGTTACATATGACCCAGTAATCCACTTCTAGGTATATATCCAAGAGGAATAAAAATATATGTCCACACAAAATTTATACACAGATGGTCCTGGTAGCATTATTAGTAACAGCTAAAATGTAGAAACAACTCAAATGTTCACCAGTTGATGAATAGATTAATAAAATATATATCTAAAGAATGGAATATATTAACAGGCAATAAAAAGAAACGAAGCACTAAAACAAGCTACAAAATGGATAAACCTTTAAAATTATGCTAAGTGAAAAAGCCAAGCACAAAAGTCCTCATACTACCATTATATGATTCCGTTTTATATAAAATATCCAGAATAAGCAACTCTGTAGATAAAGCAGATTAGTGGTTGGCTAGGGCCAGGAATGTGGGGAAATTGGGGGTGACTGCTAATAGATATATGGTTTTTCCAAGTGATGGAAATATTCCACAATTGATTGGGGTGCTACCTGAACAACTGTGAATATACTGAACCACTGAATTGCATACTTTAAATAGGTAGATTACAGGGTATGTGAATTACACCACAATAAAACTTTTATTATAAAATATTACGTTACAGGTGATCCCTGCCATAAATAATATACAACAGTGTTCAGGAATTGTCAGTCTTCACTTATCACATCCATGTGTGAAATGAACTCCTATACTCAGCCCCAAAGTCTGGGAGAATTCTGACTAGTCATAAACCCAAATGCTACACAAAACGGCTTTCTTTCCAATTCTTTCCGATTACCTACCGTAATCAATAGGTTTTGGTCTTATCCATCAGAGGATGGGCGAGAATCCACAGTAGCCTGCAGAATGTGCTAAGTCTTAAATGCATGCAGAGCAGTTTCTTCTATAAGTGACCCATAACCTCTTTTCTGAAGTGATTTTCCAGGACTCTCCATGAGAGGAAAAACTGAACCTCACTAAATTTGTTAACCAGAAGTGTGCTTTCTTGACTTCATATGTAGAGAATTCTTTTTCCAAACCACACTGGAAAATAACAGGATTGGAAAAGTGATCAGTGAGTTCACATTCCAGCCCACCAATGTCCAACAGCCTGCCCAAATGCAGACGTGAAAGTAAAACACTTCCAATGTCATTCAATCCTATTTCTAATGAGAGCTCTACATAACACAGTCAGAAATGAACACAACTGAAAAATTATAGAAATATTACATCAAGAATAATGACTGACAAAAACAAGAACAAGACTTAAGTGCCTTGTAAAAGCCAAAATTATTCCTGGCTCTCTCTTATTGAGGTGACATTTTCTTTGCATCATTTTTTTCACTTTTAAATTTTATCTCATGTATAGTATACATATCTGTATGTCGCCAATAATCTTTTCAAAAGTAAGTTGGGGTTAAAAACAATCCAAAGATGAAAATAGGGATTCCTTCCATTATTCTGGATTTATAATAGTTATAACGAATATAAAAGTTTAGCAATAGCTTACAATTATGTGGCTTCTTTATTTTAAAAATCTAATTTAAAAAAATCAAAAGCCAAGATTATAAAAGTTTTTCCTCATCTTTATAGACAATGAGCATACTCTAAAATGTAGCTACACAGACTTCCCTGTTAATTTTGCTCCACTATTGGATCATGCCTTCCCAGCCCATCAGGTTGACATTTTCTGATTTATAGTTAATCTTTTCACTTCTCTGCTTCATGACAACCTTGAAAGGAGTAGAATGATATTATTTAGAAGACAATTTTCAATGTCTTGATTTTTGCAGCTCTTCCATAAGATTTAACATGACTTCTGGGGAAACAGAAGGGAATGAATCAGGAGTTTGGGATTAAAATATATAACACTATTATACACATAAGATATAACCAACAAAGATCTAATGTAAAGCACAGGGAACTATACTTAATATCTTGCAATAACTTAAAATGGAAAAGAATAAAAACATACATACATATATATATACATTATATATAAAACTGAATCACTTCTCTGTACACCTAAAGCTAACACAACTTGTAAATCAACTATATTTCAGTAAAAATTTTTTAAAAGAATTTGACTTCTTATAGCTGGGGTCCAAACTCTAGAAGGTGTAAATATGGACCACATCAGGGACAGACTAAGTAGCAGGATGGTGGGCCTAAACAACAAAGCCATAGACAAGAAACCTGAAGAAATAAAAAGGCAAGCCCTGGGGGTCACAGAGGGCAGCTCCCAGCCAGCAGGCGGGATGGCAAACCCACAGCAGGCAAGGCCCAGGGAACATGGCCCAACTTCGGTCTCACTCCAGGTGCAGGTCTATGAACAGAGAATCCCATTCAAGCAAACTTGTGTAGTGTTATAGTATTGTGATGCCCACTGCTGCCCTTGGCTTTAGGGCCATCTCAGATTTAAAACAAACAAACAGCAGTTTACCATGAGACAGAAGACTGACATACTCCTCCCCCACACCTATACTCTGGCAGGATATCAAGGACACAAAAGAGCCCAAGTCAGGAAAAGACCCAGAGATGCAGGCTGGACCCCAATGTACATTTTGTATATGGAGGAATGTGGATCCAAAAACGCACTCAGCTTCATTGAGTTGACCAATGAAGCTGTCCTCCTCAACTTTGACCCTGAGGTTTAGTTTCATAGAAAATGTTTTCAAATCTCCACGTTCATGAGGTTGTGGCTCCTGATCAGCTTCCACACCAAGAGTCAGGCTGTGACTCAAGACAGATGGAATGGTGATGGAATGGTGCTGGCATGGCGCAGGGAATAGTGGACTTCCCACAGCTTTTAGTAAACACCACTTAATTTGAGCTGGACCCAAAGGATCTGCTTCCCTATGTAAGAGCTGAAGTGAAAGTGACTGATCATCCAGGATCAAGACGCCCTCTCACAGACAGGCCGCTTGCCCTTCTGTAGAGGAACCAGCCTATTTACAAAAGGACAATTTTCTACCTGCAAAATGTCAAGGTTAAATAAATTGACCTCTACCTCCTCTCCGAGTCTAAAATGTTGTAGTATCTTTGCTCTCCAAAGATGACAAAACAAACTGAAGGCTTCAGTGAGAGTAAGATGCCTTAAAATACACAAATGAAAATGGTGAATTTTTCTTTAATGGATCTGAATACTTTTTTTGTTTGTTTTAACTTTCTGCTCATATGATTTCTTTTCTGATTGTCAACAGCTATTATTTCAGGACAAACAGACCCAAAGATCTAGACTTTATAATCAGTCTATACTTAAAGTCCTTAGGGGCCTCAGTGACAGCTGTACAGAACCTCAGACTTACAACCCAATTATTATTTGTCTTCACTTTTGTTTTTTTTTTGCTTACTTCCTTTGTAGGTTCTCTACAGATTTCTCAAATAAACCAACCAGAACTCATATTTACAAGTATCCATTTAAGAAGAACTGACATATCTTTATTGGTTTCCTTTATTTGCCCTAAATACCTACTGTAGAAATTATGTTTTAAAATACTAGGGTCCAATGTTAAGGATAGCTACAGTAACCAAGACTGCATGGTACTGAAGAAGGGGACAGACACATAGATCAAAGGGATAGAAACAGAGGACCCAGAAATAGACGCACACAAGTACACCCAAATGGTTTTTAACAGATGTGCAAAGCAATTCAATAGAGAAAGGTAGTCTTTTCAACAAATGGTGCTGGAGCAACTGGACATTAACAGGAAAAAGAAGAGCTTAGTTTTAAGATCAAATGCTGGCAAAGATTGAGACTCCAGATCACTCACACATTGTTAGAAGGCATGTAGAATGGTACAGCGACTTGGGGGAAATTTGGCAGTTTCTTATAAGATTACATATGCAATTACAATATAACACAGCACTGTACTCTTAGGCATTTATCCCAGAGAAACAAAAAGGCATGATCACACACAAAACTGTACATGTATGTTCATAGCAGTTTTATTTTGGCAACTCTGCCAAAAAACTAGAACCAAATGTCTTTCAATAGGTGAACTGTTAAACTGTGATTTGTTCACATCAGGGACTACTACTCAGCAATAAAAAGGAACTATTAATACATGCAACTTGGCATGATACAGGGTGCTCAGGGCTGGTGCTCTGGATGACCCAGAGGGATGGAATCGAGAGGGAGGTGGAAGGGAGGTTCTGGAAGGGGGACACATGTTTACTCATGGCAGATTCGTGTCAATGTATGGCAAAACCAAATCAATAATGTAAAGAAAAGTCTTTCCTGAATTTGTTACAATATAAAAAATTAACATAAATAAATAAATAAACATCATAACCAAGAGGCACCTAAAAAGACATGACAAATAAATATACTGTGGTGCCCTAGATGTAATTCTAGAGCAGGAAAAATATCATTAGCTAAAAACTTAAAAAAAAATAATAATAACATGAAACTTGGATGGATCTCAGTTTATGCTGGGGGGGGGTGTCAATCTCAAAAACTTCAATACCATGAGAGTCCATTTATATGACATTCCATAAGTAACAAAACCACAGAGATGGAGAACAGCTTAGTAGTTGCTACGGTTTACGGATGGTAAGAGAACAGGGGAGCGGCTATAACCGATAACACACAGAAGCCTTCGGACAAAAGAACAGTTCTTGATTGTGGTAGTAAATACACAAATCTACCTCTACATGCAAAAGCGGAGTACAGCTGGTGAAACCTGTATAAACTCTGTGGGTTGTACCAATGCTAACTCCTGGTATTGATATTATACTATCAAAGACATTACTACATTAGGCAAAATTGGATCAAAGATACATGGGATCTGCCCTGTAAATTTTTACCAAATTCTTGTGAATTTATAATTATTTCAGAATAAAAAGGGTTTTGTTTTTTTAATACCAGTAGCTCTGGAATCTTGAGACCAAAATCTGGTTCTGCTACTTACACTACTGTGGATAAGTTATTTAGTCATTCTGAACTTTCATTTCTATGTGTTTTAAGTAAGGATAATAATATTAGCTGGCGGCTTAATGAGAATTAAAATGAGCAAGAAAAAAAAGCTGTACTCTTTTTTCATCTGAGATAAACGGGACCAGATGGCAAAGTATTTTTCAAGAATGATGCTGTATATGGGAGTGCTTGTTTTATTAAGCTACACATTGTACCTACTAATTTTTATAATCCATTTGTAAATCTGACTTTTCTAATTTGTAGACAAAATTAGGTTTACACTTAAGAGCATTATTGGAATAATAGCTATGCCACTCTATAGATTAGAAAACTGAGGACAAATAAACTTTCCATAGTCCATAATCTGATGAAGTATACCTCAAAAGGTTAAGCAAACATTCTACCAGGGAAAGCGATTTGACCTGGAATTTGATATGGTTCATTTCCACATCAAGATCAAACAGATTCATTAGCTGCTTTTTAACCTAAGAAACTCCAGTTGCTTTGGAGAATGAGCACCGAAAAACATTTCAAAAATCACAACAGCCACCTTTCGCTGTGAATGCCTCCACAATAAGCCTTTCCAGGTTTCATCAGCAAACTGTACAAAGAAGCGCTCAAGATCCTCGCTGGCACCGTGACACCCTCGGGGCTACCCTGTTCCCTCTTGCAGGGTAACGGAAATTCCTGCGCCCGTCCCTTGCTGGCAGCCCCTGTGAAGGCCCGGCCGCTATCAGGCGCCCAGCCTCCTGGCAATAACTCTTCAGTCAACCCTGAACACTTCCTCTTGACTTCCTCCAACACCAGGATGAACTGACACTTGGCGGTTACCACTCCGAGTGGGTGGCTGTGGTGGGAACAATAGCAACTCTTAACTAGACTTGGTCAAATTATACTGGGGAGACAGAAGGAGAAACGAGAAGACACCAAACAAATGGTGGCCTGAATTCTTTCATTCAAAACAATCGAGTTAGTTTATGCAACTGATGACAGCAAAACATATGAAATTAATAAAGACTTTGTTTAAATGAAGCAAAGAGACTTGGTAGAGTGGCTTTGCAAAAAGTCTCTGAAGTTTCATTTAAACAAAGAATGTCCTGAAGATTTGTAATGCAGAAATTATCTCATTAACATCACACAAAAGAATGATTGCTCCCACTGCCCAGGCTTCCTACTCACAGTTGTACATCAAACTGTGCAAGAAAAGAACTACCAAGAACTTTGGAAAGAAGACTTTGGGTATTCTTTTTTCCCCAGTATGAATGGAGGAGGGGAATGCATATAATTAATTACATACACAGTACCTCTACCACTGAAGCAAGATCAACAGGTAAAACTGTTTCTCCCCTTCTAAGTCTTCACAAAGTGTACATCCAGTCTGCAACATCAACAACAAATGCCACAAATAATTTGAATAGCTTTCTAATTCCATCCATTTATGGCCCAGGAAAAATCAAAGCCTCCTTAAGGGAAGTCAGATGACCTTACTAAAAATATAAGTAGATCTATTATACTTTTACTACCCCATCCCCTCCATTCCATTCCTACCCTGCTTTCTCTTCTGAGAATTCATTTGCTATGGGCAGAAGCTTCAATTGACTGAGCTAAGGGAGCACAACGGAAGAACGTGGCTTGCAGGAGAGAGGAAACACTGGAATATACAGCCACTATAAATAATTCCCACAGTGTTCAAGCCCAAGTCCACCTACTCTCTAGATTTGGGCGGCTATGCAGAAAAGCCAACACTGAACCAGGAAAGAGATCCATACGCTGGATCTGAATTCATCTCAGCTTCATTCCAACCTAGAGTAAACAACCCACTTAAACAACGCACTGAAGAACAAATGCAAATGACTTATACAAATAAATGATACACCCGGAACTAAGTAAGGGTTATACCACATGTCAAAAGCCACCTGGCAATCATGTGGAGACATGGAAACAGTAAAGAAAATCAGGTCTCAATTGGCAGCAAGTCCTCGATCGCAAAGAAGCTAAAGGACCCAGAGAACTGAAAAGTAAGAACATTTTCCTAGTATCTATGGCAGACAGGCTCCACATTCTCCCAATTGCCTTGGCTGGGTGTTTCAGAATCATTTTGACTAAGTTCCCTTGGTTACTTTTCCATATCCAATTTCTGTAATTTAAACCATACTCTAAAACTTAACCATGCTTAAAAAGTGCTGACGGTTCTTCCTTTCAAATGGTTCCCTTCATCTCCAGTCTCACTGCCGTCCCCCAATTCACCTCACAAAAGCCATCAGCTGGGCCTTACTCACGCCATCTGGGTCGTATTTGGTGAATCCCATCTCTCCAGAGGGCTTCCCAGGTGGTGCTAGTGATAAAGAATCCGAGCGCCAATGTAGGAGCCACAAGAGAGGCGGGTTCGATCCCTGGGTTGGGAAGATCCCCTGGTGCAGGAAATGACACCCCACTCCAGTATTCTTGCCAGGAAAATTCCATGGGCAGAGGAGCCTGGTGGGCTATAGTCCACATGGCCGCCAAGAGTCAGACGTGACTGAGCACATACACCCAGCCTGTAACACAGTGCACACAACAACATAGTCCGCCCTAGAGCTGTGCTGGAGGCAGGGAGGCCAGTGAGGCTGTCACAATAGCTAACTAAGAGGCTGTGAAGTCTCAAAAGCAAGAGACAGATTGAAGTACTTTTACTCTAAGGCACTTTGAAAGTCACTGTAATAATAACAAACTGACCTAACTGAGACAAAATTTCCTCACCTATAAAATGGAAATGGTGCATTAGATCAGTGATTTTTGGTTTTCCCACATATGCATGCTAGGAGGGCAAGGTGGTCAGGGGAAGTTTTAAGAGCCTTCACCAGCCAGAAGAAAGAGGAGCAGGTGTGCCTCAGGCCTCTCTGCCTTCAATCACCACCATCTGTTTTTGTACAGTGGATGTCCATATCAGATGAACTGAATAAAAGGTTCTACAATAACCTTTAAAAACAGGCAAAGCCACTGAAGGTCTACATTAGAGTTAAAGCCCATCTCACTCTAAAATTCCATGACAGCTTGACTTTTATGGCTCTATTAGAAGGTAACAAGGAGCTCTACCTGGACCTTTGCAAAAAATCAAATTCAAAGAAACAGGCAGTGGTTGAAACATGAGCCAATGCATAGCACCCAATGGGATGCGGATACCACCGAGGGGAAAACTGTGTGACAGTATTTGCTCCGAAACAGTGGCTCTCAAGAGTCCCTTTCTGCAGGTCCTACCATGCGGAGGGAGCTTTTTCCACCAAGACACAAATGACAGTTTTGTGTTTTTGGAATGTCTGTCTGCAGGATATGACAGGGAGTCCGTACTCCCACCGACCTCTGTAGGAGTGTGGCCTGAGCAGGCTGCAGCCCAGTCTGGCCTTCTAAAGCCTCCTTTCAGATGTCTGCAGCAGACTGGGTCTCACCCCAGAAGTGAACTCCTGCTGATAAGAAACCCTTCCTATGGCCAAACAAATCACTGTTGGATTCTCGTCGCATTCTTCACTTCTGTTTTTCTTCCTCCTCCTCCCTTCCTATAAAAAAAGGTGTCTTTTAAGTATATCTAGAAGGAAACCTGAACAGCTAGGCGCTTTCCCCTCTTAATGTGTTCCTTATCCCGCTGGTGATTCAAGCCCTGGGCCGCTCCTTGCTCAGCACACTGAGAAGGCTCTGTTCTGCTCGGTGGTGGGAGGCCACGTCAGCAGGAAACAGCGCTGGCTGCCAGGTCACATTCAAGACTGTCTGGAGCAAGTCAGCGTGCAGCACCCGCAGGACAGAGGCTGCTCTATGGTTTCCCTCAAGCAAAGGGAACGCTCAGCCTGGAAAAAAGAAAAAAAAAAAAGCCTGGCCTCTGTGCACTACACCAACCCAGGCTTAAGGGAGACTCCAAATACTACAGGTTAGAGTTTCCCCATTTTGAAATGTTCCCCAAATATTTCCAGTTACAGAGTTATTGGTTTCCCTTCTCCTCTTTTTCTTAGAGGACGTACTGTACTGCATCCAAACTCATATTTGGAAAAGGCTGCCACAAGCCAAATCAAACTTCATCGTGGCTTTCTGGCTCCTCGGTCGACAGAGGAAATTCTGCACACCCAACCCACCAGTCTCCGCAGCCCTGACACGCATTGAGTCAGGACGGAAAACCTGACCTAAAGGGCTGACACACAGAGCTGATCACACAGGCCTTTTTTTTGCCCCTCTTCTAAACACACACAATAAAAACAGTAAACAAACAAGCCCTGCCAGAAGTTATCATGATATCTCACTGGATGGATTCCTGACAAGAAGCAAACAAATCACAGCGCAGAGATACGCCGCAGGAACAACGCCGTACTCTATGCAGCTGGCTCAGTAAGGTCCAGGGCCAACCCTGCCCATGTAAACCGACATGATTAAGGTTAACACGCTAAACAGCAGGGTTCCTATGCATCCAGGACACCTGGGAGTTTCATAATTGGCTGCAAATTTAGACCAGAGATCCTGTTTAAAAAAAAAAAATTGCTTTTAAAGTGAATTTTCTCAGTAATGTCCGAAGTTAAGGGCTTTTTCCTTCCACTGTTAGAGGAGAAAGGTCTTCTTAGGTGGACAGCCCAAAGGTCAAATCTTTCTCTGCAGGAACACCAGGCTTGCTAAAGAAAAATATCTCTATCCCATGGAGAATATTAGAAGAAACAGGAGGGAAAGGGGGTGAAGACAGAGTGAGTAGTTGAAGACATGGAGAAGGGTGTTACGAGAGAAGAGAAGAAGAGTAACACACAAACACTGCAGAGACACGGCTAAGGCGGTGTGCCCTAACAGTTCTGGAAGGCGGCTGGGCCACCGTGCAGAGAGAAGGTGTTAACTACCCCAGCCACACGTGAACTCACACAGACCCAAGTGCAAGAGAGACCATGTAGCTTCCGAGAGGAGTCTATAGCAAGAGAGGCATTAAGAGCGAACCAGAAAAGAAAACCACATAGTCAGGAGACCACATGTGGCTGCACAACATGTGGCTGCACTCCCATGAAGAGGAGCTAGGGGACAAAGGGAAATCAAATATCATAGGTACTTAGAGATTTAGTGATGTAAAAGGTACTCTTCTTTTATTTCAACCATCTGTGAAAATGAACACCAACAGGGCATCTAATCTAAAGGGTCACTTCATCAAACCTGGTCTTCAGACAGGGTTGAGTATCACCAGCACCTCCTTATGGGGAAAAAGAGAAAGTTCTAGATAGCTACCTACTAATTTACTGAAAACCAAACAAATATTCCAAAGTTAATTGGCTACCACAGGCTTTAAATAAATCCAAAGCATTTTGACCAAAGAAAATACTCTACAATAAACCTTTAAAAGCATCTCAAAAAAAAAAAACTACCAAATCATATATGCTACTTGTACAGCTGAAATAAATTTAAATTAGTTATTACACAAGGGAAGTTTTTAGAGATAGATGATCTAGAGCCAAAAGTAATGTCTTAGCTAACACTGTAGGAAAGGGGGGAAGGGAGGAAACAGGGAAGAAAAGGAGGGAGAAAAGAAGGAAAGAAGGAAGAGAGGGAAGAAATCTAGAAGGGGGAAGGAGAACAAAAGAGAAGAGGGAATATGTAAGGAAAACGAAGTATCTGCCACATAAACATATTGGAAGTACATAAGATTGTTGAACTAAACTATAATGTTTTTAATAACAGACTGTTGCAACATCCAGCACAGAGATGAAGAACAGAAGAGCTCTGAAATGTTTTAAAACCTGAAGTGTACATTTTACCAAAAGGTTAGAACAGACACCAGTGGTAACACTGGCAAACACATACATTCATATACACTGGATGAGTGTGTGTGTGTATGCATACATATACACACATTAAAAAATATCCCTTTTGGCAAGAGTGCAACAGAGACATTTGGTGACAAGCTAAAACAAAGAGCATCACAAGATTATGACTTGTGTATAAATCATCCAGGACATATTTAGAGAATATGATGTCTAAACAAATGAGTCATATCTCTACAAGTGAGAAGTAAAATAATAAGCTATTTCAATTTTTACATACATGCACACACAAAATGATGATGCAAACACAAAATTAGGACAGAACCATATCAATTTGTGATTATCAATAACCTAATTAAATCTGAAAGAGAAACTGAAAACTAAATAAATGTATTTCATGAATTCCAAGTAATTTTTTGTTTTCTCATTTTAACATCTCAGGAAAAGGAAAGCATCTTACAGTTAATGGTAAGTCAGTTTAATTGACGGAATTTTCTCACGTAGAGATGCGTAAAATGCTGGTGTATCTCAAAGTCAACCACATCACAGATTCAGTAAAATGATAGCAAGTAACCTATGAAACCAATACAAAAAGGTCAACCACACGTGCTGTTTCAGAGATAAGAGACAGGGAAAGCAGCAAGGTGATCTTAGCCAGTTCATGAATAAGCAGTGGGCACGATGCAGGGAGCAAAGGGACATACAGACCCTTCAGCTGAGGCAGTACACCCAGGAGGAGAAAATGTCACTTTATGTTTTCATGATTCTTTCCATTCACAAATAATTTAATAACCTAAATATCAGATGGCATAAAAATAACTGTTTTACTGAAAACAGTGTTAACTACCTATTTATGACAATTCTAAAATTGTCATAAAAATATAAAAATATTTATTTATTTTTAGAATAAAAATATACTGGAGGGAAGTCCAGTGGTTAGGATTCGGCACTTTCACTGCTGGGGCCGGGGTTCAATCCCTGGTTGCGAAAGTAAGATCTGCAAGCCGAGCAGCATGACCCAGCCCTGCCCACCTCCCCCGCAAAAACAATACTAGGTACTAACTAGATCCAAGTCTTTGGAGGTGGAACCCAGCACTTCTTTTAATCATGGTGATTCAACTGTGCAGCCAGGATTGACAAGTAATATAAAGTACCTGGCAAACACTAGATGCATACATTTTTTAACATGGCAATTATTAAAACAAAGAAAAAATACATACTAGATAATTTTCTTTTTTTGGTTACCAGTCAAAATTAATTTATGATAAAGTAAGAGTCCTAAATGATAGTTTAACATCTCACTTTCAAAAAGAAAATTCTAGATAATTAAGCTCTTGAAATCTTCCCACACTTGAACCTATTAAGTTAAGAGTCTTCTTGTGAAATTAAGAAGATCTACAATGGCAGAAAACTCGAGGGGAATAAAAGTGACAGAGGAAAGGGAAATTGAGAGGGAAGAAGAATTTTAGAAATGATTTGGTCCAATTCTCTTATTCTGAGATGAGGAAAGTGAAGTGTTTCTTAAAAGAAACCACATTGAATGGAAATGTTGTTAAAACTCTATCAGTGCATTCTCTTCCTTAAATCAGAGGCAGAAGGTTCTGTCAGGTTTCTTCATTTAAAAGGGAAGAGAGGGCTTCCCTGGGGGCTCAGTGGTAAAGCATCCGCCTGCCAATGCAGGAGACACAGGCTCGATCTCTGATCCGGGAAGACCCCACATGCAGCAGAACAACTAAGCACGCACACCGCAACTACTGAGTCTGCGTTCTAGAGCCTGTGCTCCACAACAAAAGAAGCCATGGCAATGAGCGGCCATGCTCTCCCCAACTAGGGAAGGCCATGCAGCAACGAAGACCTAGCACAGTCAAGAAAATAAATAAAAATTATTTAAAAATATTATTTAGGGGACTTCCCTGGTGGTCCATCAGGTAGGACTCTGAGCTCCTGATGCAGGGTGCCTGGGTTTGATCTCTGGTCAGGGAACTAGATCCCACATGCTGCAACTAAGAGTCTGCATGCTGCAATTAAAGATCCCTCATGCCACAGTGAAGACCTGGTACATCTACATAAAATCAATCAATCAATAAAATATGTGTGTGTGTGTTAGTCATTCAGTCGTGTCTGACCCTTTGTGACCCCATGGACAGGGTTCCTCTGTCCATAGAATTCTCTAGGCAAGAATACTGGAGTGGGTTGCCATTCTCTTCTTCAGGGATCTTCCTGACCCAGAGATCAAACCCTGGTCTCTTGCACTGCAGGCAGATTCTTATCTGAGCCACCAGGGAAGAATATATATTAATATATATATATATATATATATATATGTATGTATGCATGTATGTATATATATAGTTTAAATAAGGGAAAAGAAAAATTAACAAGATCAACTGATTTTTACTATATGAGTTCAAATCCAATGACCTTTGATGTGAACTTAAGTCATTTTTTTTTTTAAGTGCACAGAACAGTGGGACTGTGAGAGTGTATAGTAAAGATTTGTATCAAGGAAGGGAAATAGGCTTGATATAAATTTAAAGAGGCCAGATTAGCAAGGCCATTTCACCCTTCCTGTTGAGCCATTTCCTATGTCCCCTAAGTACATCACCCAGAGCTACTTTTCAGCACTCTGGCTCAATTTCTAAAGAATCTCATTTTCTCCAAAGTCTCTTCTAGAGTTAATTACTTGCCTTCTTACTACCCTGGGTATAGCCAAGAAATAGATAGAATGTACCTGTTGTTCTGCAGTTCCATCTGAGATGGAGGCCGGCATTCTATTCAACTCTGAGGAATGTTAATTGCTGATACTAGCATGACAGGTGCAATGAGTAGAAAAATGATCAATGAAAACTCACAAACAATGGCAGAACTCATCTGGAGATCATGAGAAAACTCCTCAAGAGTTGTAACTTTAATTACTAACAATTGGTCTGGAATTCAATTTGACTCTTGAAACAGATTTTTTAAAACAGAGCACAACGTTCTAAATTTCTACAATGGTGCCCTGTCCACAGAAGGAAAAAAAGGCAATATGTATAACCCTGTTTTTCACGTTACTATGGAGTCGTTCACTAACCCCAACGGCTTCTCATGGACTGCTGCTCCTCTCTTTCCTCCCGTTCCAGATCTTCACTGGTAAAGAGTCCTATCTATTTTGAATTCTGAGTCACTTCCTTTTCCCTTAGTTTTATGCTTTAAAAATCTTAACTGTTTCTTTAGAATACTTAACAGAATGGAGCCAACTTCCATATTAGTTCCCTGACTTCTTATTCTCCCCTTTGGCTTTTTCTTTTACCACCACCTAGCTGTCGGGGGCCCAGGGCGGGGGGGGGGGGGGTGTACTTGCTTATTACTTGAATAGAGTATCAGATATTGTTTGTTTAGAATACTTCTCATATTTGCATAAGTTTCCCAACTCAGTGACCCCCAAATACTACAAAATATTATCCATTAGACTCCAAAATAGTCCTAGAATATCTTTGGCAATTTTATTTTATTCTCACTATATGGGAACTGAGGCACAAAGAAGAAGAATTCATGATAAAATGGAAATTGAATGAGGAGGTATAAATGGAAAGACTATACCAACAAATCCTTTGAAAAGGGACCCTGATTGAAACCCCAGTTCATTAAAATTCTAATGGAGGGAGGGGAAGTCTTCAGATTAAGAAAAACTATTTATGAGCATACAACTGAAGAATTTAAGCCAATCATTCTTTTGTCTTCATTTACAAGAATTTTCTTCCTTTTGTCCATTTTATGACCAAATTTAATCCTGAGAACTTTCTCTTTTAAGGGTATGCTAGTGGTTTAGTTGCTAAGTCGTGTCCAAGTCTTTGGGACTCCACGGACTATAGCCTCCCAGGCCCCTCTGTCCAAGAGATTTCCCAAGCAAGAAAGCTGGAGTGGGTGAGTGGCCATTTTCTTCTCTAGGGGATCTTCCCGACTAAGGAATTGAACCAGTGTCTCCCGCACTGCAGGCATATTCTTTACCACTGAACCACCAGACATTCTCTTTATTTAAAAGCACTGCTCTATAAATCCCCTCTTCTTACAAGTGCCCCTCTTCCCAAAATTCTCCTACCTCAAAGTTGTCCTCAAGGCCTGGTCCCAGAATCAAGAATATCAGTATCCCCGGGAAAATGTTATAAATACAAGTTCTCAGGACTCACCTCACCTACCCCAGACCTAAATCAGAAACCCTGGGGGTGGTACCAGCAAATCTGTGTTTTAACAAGACCCAGGTGATTACCATCTATGCTAAAGTTGTTGGCAACTGTCGTCATCTGACCCTGGATGTAATACCTGGATTCAAGTATGCTGAGGGGGGATCTCGAGCCAAATACCAAGCTGTTTTCTGGGCACCTAAATGATTCAAAGTATGAAGCAAGATTTATGAAGGAAACAAAGAGGGAAGCAATAGTTCTAGCCCAATTCTTCCATCAAGTCAAGTGGCCCCAGAGCTAAAAGCAGCTTCTGCAAGCAGGGAGCTATAAAATGGTTATTTTCTCCTTTCACTTTTTCAGCTTCATCCACCCTGTACAATCTTACCTATTTTGATCAGCTTTTAGTTTTAATAGTTTATAATAGGTGAGCTGTTGTGTTTACATCTAAATGAAGGTAAAATAAATCCAGTCTCTGCTAAAAGGAATGAAGTCAAATTTGTGACCCTTATATACTACTTACAGGAGTTTTTAACAACTGAAGACCAATTTTAACGAATGGGTTCAACAAAGACAACCACCACAAGTAGTTTACTTATTAAGTATATGATTACAAGATAAAAGATTTTTAAGCACTTTGCAAACCTTCTTAAAGAAAATGAACCTGATAAACCGACAGGTACACAGCATGTGCAATGTGATGGACTTGGGAAAGGGCACCACCAGAATTTCCTAAACTATCCTGAGGGTTAGGTTAACCAGAAATTCCCCATCTCCACTGCATATTCAATTACCTATGATGTTTTTCAAAACTAAGGCCAAGGTCTTGTCCCCAACAATACGATTCCCCTTGGGTTAGACAATCTGACAATTTCCTACAATTAGCCTGGAAGCCAGCTTGTACATCTTTAAGATCTTCAGGTAATTCTGATATGCAAAAGTTACAAAGCACCAATGTTAATACAACCAGCTTTTAAATTCTGAGAGGTTAGAGATATTCTTTGTTGTTATTTAGTTGCTAAGTTGTGTCCAACTCTTTTGCGACCCCATGGATCCTGCAGCCCGCCAGGATCCTCTGTCCCTGGGATCTCCCAGGCAAGAATACTGGAGCGGATTGCCATTTCCTGCTCCGGGGGATATTCCTGACCAAAGAATCAAACCTGAGTCTCCTGCATTGGCAGGTGGATTCTTTACCAGTGAGCCACCTGGTAAAGAAGCCTAGAGGCGTTCTTTACCTTAAGCATAAGACTCAAGAACTAAGTCACTCAAAATGTGAATGCTTACAACAATGTGAAGGTCCTTAGTGCCACTGAACTATACGGTTAAAATAATGTTTTATATTATGTGATTTTTTACCACTATAAAAAATTTTTTTTAAGTACTCACTAAAAAAAGTGAATGCTTGACACATAAAATAAGACATGTCTTGACTTTTGAGACTAAATTAACCAAATTGATCTCTGGTCTTGATTTGTAACTTACAGGATAATAAGCAACACTTTTGCTACATTTTAACATTTTATGACTATTTCAGCTTACTCAGGCAAGGGAAGTATAAAATAGGTTTGATTAACACCTGCAAAGATCATTCTTCCTCAACTGGAGGAGACAAGCTAAGTTCTAGCCAGGCCTAAATACTTGTTTTGTCTGCACTGCTTGTATCCTCACAGCAGGCACAGAGAATTGACATGGCTGGATCTAGCATCAGACACCCTGAACTGATGTTAAACGATCCAATCCCTGCTAACAAAAACAATCCAGACCAGACAGCTAGCTGTCAAAGACATGCAACTTCAAGCAAAGAACAGGCCGAGTTTAATTTGACATCCACATGAAGTCAAGTGTATACGTGAGTATGTATATCCACTTCCCTGAGAACTACATAACACAACAGATAAAATTTATCTGGTTGGTCTTCTAGCAGACAATAGCATACTTTCACTCAAAAACACACTAAGAATAATGCTTGTGCTTATCTTTTCAAGTTTCCATTCCTTTCCCAAAGAGTTTTCTTCCCTCGATGTTTCACCTCCTCTTACCAGTTTAGAGCAGAAATTATTATTTGTTAGTAATTGAAAACTTTTAAAATTAAGTGAAAATGTGGACACACCTACAGCCAGAAAGATACCACCAAACATGTCAATTCTGGTTCTATTACACTGCAATATATGAAGTGTCCATAAAGATGTTACTTTAAATTATGGAATGCTTCCATTTTTAACACAAAAAGATTTGAAGAGTTTTCAACAATCAACTTTTCTCTCCAAACTGCTAAAGGCGGGGGGTGGAGGGGGGGTATATTTAGCCAACTAAGAAATGTGGGTATATTCAAAGAACCCCAAACCAGGAGTCATAAAGGAAAGCTGCTGATGTGGGCAGTTTGGAAGTCACTTTTCTCCACATTTAGATGGACGGTTCCAGAAAGAAGTATTAAAACACACCCAACTGTCTTCACATCCTTAAACATAGTGTGCAAAATACCTTTCAAGTCACTGAAACTCTCCTCTGAAAAGCAATACTACCAGAAAAAAAAGCACTTAGATTTTTTTTCTTTGTTTTGTTAATCCTAATGTTCGCCCAATTATGACAGAGTACAAAATGTTTAGTCACTATTGTTTACACTGTAAGACAAACATTTTCCTAAAGGACTAGATTCCGCCTATCTTAGGGAAACATACAACATCTATTACACAGCTCACTCCCTTTCTTCAGTGTCTCCCTGGTCAGCAAGTCAGGACTGTCTCGTATACAATTCGAATTTCTGTGCCCACTTCCACACCCACCAGCACTGCCCTCATTCGGGCTGCCTTGGCCTCCTGCCTGCCCCTCACCATCTCACCAATCACTCTGCTGACGGAGGAAGAGAAAAATCACCGGAGGAAGAGAAAAATCACCGTAACAACTCCACTTACTTCAGTGATCAAACTCATTTACAATTTAAAGTGCACTCTATCTAATATTCCTGGGTCTGCTGCTGCTGCTGCTGCGTCGCTTCAGTCGTGTCCGACTCTGTGCAACCCCATAGACGGCAGCCCACCAGGCTCCCCCGTCCCTGGGATTCTCCAGGCAAGAGCACTGGAGTGGGTTGCCATTTCCTTCTCCGATCCATGAAAGAAAAAGTGAAAGTGAAGTCGCTCAGTGTCCAACTCTTAAGGACCCCATGGACTGCAGCCTCCCGGGCTCCTCCATCCATGGAATTTCCCAGGAGAGAGTACTGGAGTGGGGTGCCACTGCCTTCTCCATTCCTGGGTTTGACATGGGGTTTATTGAGAGTTTACTGCTACAGATAATGGCAATAATTTGTAACTGCTTGAAAACAATAAAATACTAATGAATAATCTAAATTACTTGCTAATAATATAAAAGATAAAGTTGGTCCATCTTCCACAATTAAATAGCCTTCCAGGGTGTTTCTAGCCTACTCCTCACAAAAGAAAAACGTTTTCAAAAGAATGAATATAATGATCATTCCCTCATGTTTTTTACAAATAAGGGAGCTAACCTATATATTGGACTTCAGAATTACTGTGTGCTTTTGGAAACAAACTTATACCTCCCATTCATTACCTTAACTTGAGGAATGGAGAGTAAAAAATAACCAAACTTAACTACTTCAGCATAATAACAAAAACAAAAAATTACCTCTGTGAATTAACTAAGATTTTCCCCATCATTTTGACATGATTTTTCAGCAGTTTATTAGGAAATGACTTTCCTTTCTTTCTGGACACCTAGGAGGTGCTGGCCAGGCACTGGGATACAAAGATTACTAAGATTTGACCCCTAAACTTTAAGAATCCTTTACAGTCTTCTTTACATGAAATTTTCCATTTCAAATTGTAAGTGTAAAAACAAAGGTAAAAAATACACAAAGAATAAAGGATGAACTAAAGACTACAAGCTGTGAAATAAAACGTGGCAGACAATCAAGATAATGAGACAATTAGCTTCTTTGGAACTATCTGGCACACAACGATCCATGACTTTTAAGGAACTCCAAGCAGTGGTGCCCTCAGAAATGACATTTTAGTCATTGCTGAGCAAGCCTGCAAGACAAAAGGGCACAGAAGCTAAACTCCCATTGCATAATTTTTAAACGTGTTTATTATTAGGAAACATTATTATTTTGAAGCATTATAACTAAAGTGTTAAGACATCTGAAAACTCCTAACCAATGCCTCATGTTCCAAAAAGCTTTCCTGAAACGCTTTAAACTGACAAGTAACAAAAATAATGGGTGGTTCAATGTCTAGCTGTAAAGGATACTGGGAGCCTAATAATGGTTCCTTTTTTATTGGACCTTGCATTGCTTTAGAAACTTTTCTAAGTGCTTTCTACCCAATATGTCATTTAATCCCCACAGCAATTCTTTAAGACTGTTATTATTATTCCAATTCTACAGATTAGGTGTAGGTAAAGAGAAGTAATTGCTTTTATGATATACATCTAACATGCAGGGGACTTCTAAGCCAGGCAATCTTACCCCAAAACCCATAATAATCTTACCAATATGCTTTACTGCCCCTTAAGTTTGGCCTAAGAGCAAAATACATTAAATAAAGATTAAAGAAGTCCGGAATTTCATTGAAATGTGAACGACGAGGCCTAAAGGAGGGAAGGCTTACCCATAGGAACTGCTTCACAGGCCCATCTGAATAGGGCCTCTCAGGTACAGTGTGAGAGTTAACTGTTTATCATTCAGAAAAAGAAACGCTGTTTCTTGAAGCTTCAACTACAGCTTGAAGCTTCAACTACAAAACTTACTTTACACGTAGGAACAGGTGGAGCCACTGTTTTATTCACAATCCTTTATCTGAACAGTATCTATACATTTCCATAAACCTTCATCTGAAATGTTTCCATCACCATCAACCCCATAAAAGCAAGCCTATTGTTAGGTTGGCAATAAAACAGAGGCCAGAACTTAAGACAGATTTCCATGAGCCAGGTAATCAAATCACTGCTCACAACTGATCATGGCATCACTTTAGGACAAAAATCATCACCAAAGCTGCATACATTACTAGACGGTGATGGTGATGATGCTGGTATTTACAATGGATTATCTTACAACCTTATGGCATAAGGATTCCCACTACCTCCAATTTAAGAGAGGAAATTGGGATTAAGAGTTTAACCATTATCTAGCAAACAATCAGGGATTCGCACTACAGAGCCTTTACTCGTAGAACATAATTTTTATAACTTCTAGCAATTAAATCACTCAAGCTTTTAAAAGACCAAAGAAAGTGTGAGAATATAATTTTGGGTAAAGTTTTTGTCCTAATTATCAATGTATGGTGGTGGTGGTGGAGGTGGTTTAGTCACTCACTCATGTCTGACTCTTTGCAACTCTATGGACTGTAGCCCTCCAGGCTCCTCTGTCCATGAGATTCTCCAGGCAAAAATGCCCCATGGAGGAGGGCATGGCTACCCACTCCAATATTTTTGTCTCCTGCATTGGCTGGTGGATTCTTTATCACTGAACCACCAGGTAAGCCCCATGAATACGTAAGAATAGCTAAAGACAATCAAGATAACTGGGCAAAGCAGACACAGTGGGTACATCTACAGATGGACTTCACACCTCCTGGGATGCAGCACAGTCTGGCACTGATGTAACCACTCTCATGACATTACTTGGTCCCAGAATAATGACAGCTGCACTTTGCATCCCAGACTCTCCTCCTACCCCCTCCAAAAACTGGGCTTTCCGCTCTAGGCACATCAGTATTTACCGGTTCTTATCACTCTGCTGGTAATCTTCCAATTACTCAGCAGCAAGCTATTGTCTGAAAGGGGACCTATGAGGTCAGCATACAAAACTCCTGTTTGCACAAACAACTATGTACGCTGTGTGTGAGAGAAAAGGCAGATCATCACACCCAAAATAAGGCTTCCAAGCATTTGAGAGATCAGGTATACTCCACAATGCTAAAAGTGATTTTTCATCAACCTTTTATTAATACTACACACACACAGGTAAAAGACCAATTTGTCCCAAAGCTTAAGTTATAAAATGAGCTGGCAAGTTGGTGAAGTAATTCAGATCTTCCTAGAAACTCAAAGATTCTCTCAACCTAGAGCCTCACTGGAAGACTATGTACTAATAACTCTCACCAAATGTAGCTTTGGATTAGTCAAAAAGATGGGCAGTACAGAAGGGCTAGCCTGGGCTAAAGATTTGGTATTTTCAATTCTACAAGATTTCTCAAGTGAGACCTTAACTGTTCACAGTAAGATTTCAGGTTAGTGATCTCTCACAAATCCCCAGATGCAAAACAAATTGACTTTAAAAGAGGTTTCCTGTGCTCTGAAAAAAGCTCTCAAAATACAAAAATTGTAACAGGGAAAAAAAAAAAACCCTTTCCCCATATAATGCAGATTTTCCATAAATTAAATACAATCAAATAAAAATCAAATACATATTTAATGTAATGAAAGTTTGCAAAGATTCTGAAAGATTTAAAGGCAGTCATATGCAGTAATTTCACTTTCAAACCACCCAAATAGTTTTGATGAAAAACTTGTTTGCAAATTTAAGCCAGGACAAGGGTGCAATCTATCTCAGAAGCCTGACTTCATTTGCAGCAGGTCCCCTTCCTTGGTTTTAAGCTAGTAAAGCAGGAATACCTCATTTTCAGGCAGTCTGCTTTAAAGGCACAGACCATATAGATTTGCTCGTGAAATGATAGTCTACCTCAGTTTGTAAGCCCTCCCAATAACATCACTCATGTCATTTCTCAATTAACAAAGCAGGAGACAATGAGAGCTCCCTAGGACGTGTCATAAAAATCTTAGAAAGAATGTTAGGTTGGTCTTTTAATGTGCCAAACAAGTCTAATAAATGCACTTAAAGTACAAAATGAGGAAAAAAAAAAAAATAGTAACTTGAAGGTCCCTGTGGCAGTCTGGATTCTGAATATGGCAGGGTGAGGGGGTGGGAGGGAGACAAACAAGGAGATTCAGAAATGTGGAATGGCTCTCAATGGTGTCATTCACAGAGCCTGTGAGCAGAGCGTGCTGTTCATCAATGATACGGTTCCCACACTCAGTGGGGCAGGCAGAGTCAGACAGAGCTGAAGAAGGCTTAGGGAGAGTAAAGCAGGAGGGGGAAAAAGTTTCCACTCTAATAGCATCCACACTACAGCCATCTCAGAGAAGGGGTTTTCCTGGAGCTTCCCTCCTGCCATTTCAAGATCTCTACCCACTTAATTACACAGACTGGCAGAGTAATAATCATCTTTGCAAAATGTTTGGGTTATTCTGGACAAAGAACACTAGCAATTAAATATATTTAAATATTATTCTTCATTAGAATAATGGTGATCCCAAGCATTTCACTTTTATCTTGTTTTTGCTGTTATCACCATAACATTCATCTGTTTTCTTCAGGCTCATGATTTGAAATATAACAGTCTTGAAAGACAAAAATTGCAGCATTAATACAGGTCAATATGAAAGTCCTTCAGACTTACAAATTTTTTTTAAAGGAAACTGATTGGCTTTAATTAAAATGTGATTTGAAAGTTATTCTACAGAGATTTTAAAAGCCACTAAAGTCACGTAACTAAACAACTTTAAGTTCTCAGCACAAAAGTAAAAGTTAAAAGAAATATCATCACATCTGATGTAATGTCAGAGCTAGTCAGGGGTCTAAAGTCAAGAATTATTGCCAGGCTGTGTGGCTGGGGTGGGTTAGGGTGGAGGATATGGTGTTTCCTGTCACAGCTGAATTCACAGTCCAATTCAAGGGTTAAGGAAAGGTATACACGTACGACCAGAGGGTTACAGGTAGTGATACCTCCACCTGCTCCTCCAGGAACGCAGAGAAGGGTCAGAATGGACTGAAATGGGGGGCGGGGGAGGGCCCTCCTGAAGGAGACTGACCTAAAGCTTAAAGGAAGTGTGGTATTTGTTTTGGCTGAACGGTTTTACAGGGAGCAGAGAAATGGCCCAGAAAAAAAAAAAAAAAAGATGGCATGTGTGGACAGGAAGGAAGGCTGCACTGCCAGACCTCGGCCCAGACGAGGATATGAAAATAATGGGAGAGACCTGCGGCCGCCCTTTATTAACGTTTGAATTTAAGCAAAGGAAAGAATTCATATTGATTGCTAAGACTCTTTTCTCCCCCAACAATTAGCTCTTTACACACTTTCATCTGGCCTAGGAAAGAAAAATTTGTCTAGGATGCCATAGGTATAGTGCTGCCTCCCAGTGAGAATGAACTATGACCTTTTGTGACCCCTTCAAGACCCATGATTCATCTTTCATGGAAAATATTGAGAAATATTCCATTAGAAATGAATCTGCTTTCACAGCATATTGTATGTTTCCTGTGTTTTTCTTCCTTCATTATCACCAAGGACATTCCCATGAAAACAAAAACAAAACTCTCCTTTTTTCCCCAGAGTAACAATATTCTTTATTTTTATTTGCTCTGAATTTCCAGAATGCCTTTTCATGGCATCACAATAAGCTTCTGAGGATTTTCTAGTGATGTCATAAATGTCCAACAGAGAAAATCATTACGCTAACAAATGCAACTACAAGCAAAGGGGGCTGACCACATATGGTGTAATTTCCAAGTTTCCAGGGAGGCCTGCAACCAGCTCCTCTCTCCCTACCCCTAAGTCACAAGTCTCCACACACACACACCCCCCCCCCACGCCCCACCAGCAATCCTTAACCTGCTGGCTAATGTTGAAATAGCAAAGCTACAGAGCTGACAGTTTCAACCATGGCGTAAGCAATGGGTATGACTTGAATTTCCAGGAAGGCCACCACCACCAACCGTCGCTCCACCCCTGCCAAAAAAAACCACCTCTCCATCTTCTGGCTGGTGTTGAAAGAGCATAACTAGAGCTTCATTCTCTTAACTCTAATCTTTGGTAAAATGCAAATACTTCTTTCAGAAGTTTCCATTACAGTATGACTCAATTTCTGATCCTTTCCTAACCAGTCCTCTACCATTGTACCTCTCTCCTTCCAGCACTGTAAGTGGAAGCCCCACCTAGAAGTTCAACCCACCCTAACTCTGGGCCCAATCCTGTCTTTGGACAGAAACAATTTAAGCATTTATAAAGCAATACTCCCAATATCAAACTATCCTGCTCTTACTTCTGTTAACAGGATTCCTGTCTCACTCCAAAGACTAAGCCTCCACCACCCATTTTTGCTCTGCAAACCACCTCCATCTTATCCTGGGGAACAAGACCTCATCCGGCATCCTTCCCAGAATCCTGCTACTCCAAGAATCAGAAGCCATCTTGTTTTTGTCATGTGGTCAAGAAAATGGAGTCGATTTCCGTTCATGACTCCCCGATGTAGAGCCACAGAGCAGGGCAATAAAGAGCTCTATTCCTGGGGCTTTTCTGGTGGCTCAGTGGCAAAGAATCCGCCTGCCAATGCAGAAGACATGGGTTCAATCCCTGATCCAGGAAGATCCTACATGCAGCTGAGCACCTAAGCCTGTGGGCCACAACCACTGAGCCTGTGCTCTAAACCCCGGGAGCCAAAACTACTGAGTCCAGGCGCTGACCGCAACTAGAGAGGAGCCCCGGCTCACCACTAGAGAAAACCCTGAGAAGCCACAAAGACCCAGCGCAGCCAAAAATAAATACCATCATTTGAAAAACAAGAACCCTGCTCTTTCTCCCTATGTGACTGTATCTGTGTGTTAACCTCTACAGGTCTCAGCTTCATATGTATCTGTCACACCCATTCAACGAGAGAATACATAAGCCTAAAAGTTGAAAAATATATATATTAGCAATGATAAGGATGTTAATCACAATGAATTTTTAAATATATTGCCTATTCCCATACTCTATATTGATATATTCTACCCACCTGGAGTGAAGCATTCACTTACTCACACTGGAACGCAAATGAAGGGGTCAGTGAGGATACTCGGCCTGAGTGACTGCCTATTACACCTGAATGGCCAACAATGGGTCTGGACTAGGGTTCCTTCCAGTTCCTGCAGTTGATCCTGTTGTCCCAGTGCCTCCCAAGCCCTAGCAAACCACTTGGGGTTCCAGGTCCTTGTCCCTCTCATCCTGTCCTGTGTCATTTCAATTAGCTGGGCCAGGTGCCAATATGTTCCAAATAAAGATAACCACAGTACCTGGGTGTTCAGAAGAAAATAAAGACTAAGAGACTCGGAGGAAGCCAAAGATAATGGCTCCACAATTCTTCTTCAATCAAGGGCATTTTTTTTAAAATCACTGAAAGGGGTGTTAGTGTCACTTATCTCCAAGTAGCATCATGAATAAATACAAAGCTCCCATTGTTGGCAGAGCAATATACATGCAAAATACCCTGCAGAGTATACCGGTTACAAACATGCACTCAAAAAAATGTGAGGAAGAGGCTAACTAGATGAATAAGATGAATACATACACACATACACATATAGACACACACACACACACACACACACACACACACACCTCTTCAGACACCAAAAGTAAAAGCAGGTGGCATGAAAAAGTGGATTGTATACAAGTTGATCCACTCAGCAATTTGCTTCTTATAGATTCTATTACACATACTCAGTTGCAGAGTGACAGTCTTCCAGCCAGTATGCTGAGTTCCAACCTTACTGTGACCAGAAGCTCAACTATTCTCTTACTGTACTGGAAACATTAGCTTCATTCTATGTAGGCAAAAAAACTTTTCATCTAGTTTTTTCATCTAGTTTGTTCTTTTTTTTAAAGATACAGAGTGAATTTTGAGGTTTTATTTGTTGATAATATGTTACAGTAATACAAGTAGGTGGAAGATTCTGTATCCTATCCTACTTTAAAATATTTTCTCTCTTCTTTTATCAGAAGTTCCTTTGTATGATTTATCACCAAAGACTAGATTTGGCTTTTAAATGGTTTAGAACACCAAAGATCAATTTCAGGGACACAACTTGCAAAATGCCATCAGAAAAAATACCGTTCATGAAACAGCTAAATCATTTCAGATTAACTGCAATTGAAATGAGTTTTAAATTTTTTCCTAAATTTTTGTTCTTACAGTTAAAAAAACAAGTGGTGAAGCTACATAGCGGCATACTCTATTATGCAGGATAGAAAAAAATTGTTTTTCCATGTAGTTCACTATGGAAAACTAAAATTAAAGGGCGTTTCCCTTCATTTTCTTTATATATTGGTGAGCAAGCCCAGGTATTAAAAATTAGACCTTTGGGCAGATTTCAGTCTAACCAACAACCTAGAACTGAACTTCATTACAGGCCAATTTACCATTTGTCCCGTAATCCCAATCACTGCCAAAAAGCTATCACCAGAGTGCCCTCCAACACAGCAGACTAACTCCAGATCTGGGTTGATCTTCCTAGAGTAGAACTTGATATGGATCAGAGTAGAACTTCATATGGATCAGAGTACCTATGTCTCCCTCTCTCTTTCTCCAAAGTGAATGACAGAGAAGAGGCACCAGTATTACACAAACTAGAAATTAACTGAAATGGCCTAGAAGCCGTCCTTAAAGAACTACATTCAAGGAGCCTCACTATACTGGGAGTTTATTTAGATAACAAGATTCTGGAGAGCTGATGCAGTAATGGAATAAGACTTTTGGAGGTCTTCGGCGAGGGTATCTTGCACACAGGAGAGACATGAATTACTGCGGGCAGAGGATGCACTGTGGTGGGCAGCCTCGTAGAAGGGCCCCCAGTGACCCCTGCCTGCTAGTATCTGCATTCTGTGTAATCACTGTTCTCGAGTGGGTTAGACAGAGTACTCCCTCCCGCCCTGTAGCTGCTGCTCCGATGAGGCCAGCAGCCGTCATGTAAGCACCTCCATGGAGAGGCCACTTAGCAAGCAACAGACGGAAGCTGCCACTAGCCCACAAAACACCCTAAACCCTGCCAACAGCCACTTAGGCGCGCCGGGAAACAGGCTGACACTCAGACAAGCCTCACAGAGACTGCAGCACTGGCCCACACTCGGATCTTAGTGCCTCCATAGGCCCAAAGCCACAGGACACAACTAAACTCCTGACCCACAGAAACCAGACAACCAATGCTGTATACAGCTACCAACTCTGAGCAACCTGTGACTCAGCAGAAAATAACTAGGAGATCTTCAGTATCGGTTTTTACCTCTAAAAGCATCATTTGGATAGCGTCACAGTATGTATTTGAAACTTTCATCTAACTTGAAAAAGTACATGCTGTTTTCTACTGGAATTTTAAGGTCTCTTAAAAATCTCTGGATATTTTCAGGGGACCTAATTCCATAATACATGAAGACAATGCAAGCTTTCCCAAGTTGATTTAATTCACTTAAAAGTCAATAGAATACTCGAGTTATTTAACTGTGCCACTTATACATCACAGGCCCACTCAGCATTAAAAAAAAAAAAGCAAAAAAGAAATCCAAGATAAATTTTACTTCTAGAAAATCCCATGCAGACTCAGAGATAAACTTTACTTCCATAAAATAAAAAGGGAAATTTTTTTTTTTTATTAGAAAGCTTACAAAAAACTTCCTTACCTTGAATGCACTGCAGTGTTCCATCCTCCGCTCTTATTGTGAAAGTCTCACCTGGATTCACTTGAACGAGAATAACCTGCCAAAATAACACATTAATTTCAATTTTTTTAATTTATTCTTATTTATTTATTTGGCTGTGCTGGATCTCAGTTATGGCATGCAGGATCTTCAGTTGTGACATGTGGAATCTAGTTCCCTGACCAGGGATAGAATGCAGGCCCCCTGCATTGGGAACCCTGAGTCTGAGCCACTGGACCACCAGGGAAATCCCTAATTTTCCATTTAAAACTAGCACATCTGGGGCTTTCTCCTCAACAGTTTCATTACATACATTTATGTACTAAGAATACATTTATGTACATAAGAAATATGTGGCACAGAATCTTGTATAAACATAAAACTTAGGAGATGTCTTAGATCTGGTTCAAATTTGATGGGGATAAGTACATGCATTTGTATTTAACTAAGTGAATTCTCCTGTGTTATAACAATGGAAAGCAATTTATAAGAAAAATGCTTTTGGGCGGGAAAAGTATCTATGTATAGGACCTGGAAATAGTAATGTACAGTATAAGGAGAACCCATCCAACACACAAATCTTTAAATCTATTATCTAAATGTCTGTTTTAGTCATATAACATAGATACTTTGTTATCAGAAAACAACTTCCAAAAGACTAAATCAGGCATGCCATGGCAAAATATGTTCTTTCAAGAATCTCAGAATTTTAGTTCTATTCTCATTCAATTCCTTTAGATAACAAAAAGGGAAAAATAATTAATCTGTATCTAAGTGAAAGGACGTAATCCAAGTTTTACAACTTGTTAAAAATCATTAGGTGCAAGATTAACACTATTAAAATAATGTCTCTATGTTTCTAGAAAGTGGAAGGATGTCAATGTCACATTCATAGTAAAGTTCTTGGAGCGAGCCTGGGTCCTCCCTGCCTCGAAACCATCAGGCACACCATTTCCTCTGGCTGCAATGCTCTCCCCTGCACTCCTTCATCTTTACCCTCTGCCCACCTTACTCATTCCTGGCTCATTCCACCAGCCACCAGCCATTTATCCTTGCCAGATTAAGGACTGGCATTTGACTCTCAGGACAGGACAGGTCTTGCACTATGGGTTCTCAAGAAACAAACAAAATGAAACTCAGCCCCTTCCTAAAATTCTAATTGCAATTAATTGTTGTTGTTGTTTTTGTTGTTCAGTCGCTAGGTCATGTCTGACTCTGCAACCCTGTGGACTGTGACACACCAGGCTTCCCTGTCCTTCACCATCTGCTGGAGTTTGCTCAAAGTCGTGTCCTTTGAGTCAGTGATGCCTCCAACCATCTCATCCTCTGAACCCCTTCTCCTCCCAGCTGCCCTCAATTTTTCCCAGCCTCAGGGTCTTTTCCAATGAGTCAGCTCTGTGCATCAGGTAACCAAAGAATCAGAGCTATCAGTATCAGTCCTTCCAATGACTATTCAGGTTTGATTTCCTTTAGGATTGACTGATTTGATCTCCTTGCAGTTCAAGGGACTCTCAAGAGTCTTTTCCAGCAGCACAGTTCAAAAGCATCAACTCTTTGGAACTCAGCCTGCTTTATGGTCCAACTCTCACATCCATACATGACTACTGGAAAAACCATAGCTTTGACTACATGGAACTTTGTCGGCAATGTGATGTCTCTGCTTTTAACACACTGTCTAGGTTTGTCATAGTTTTTCTTCCAAGGAGCAAGCATCTTTTAATTTCATGACTGCAGTCACCATCCACAATGATTTTGGAGCCCAAGAAAATAAAGTCTGTCACTGTTTCCGCTTTTTCCCCAACTATTTGCCATGAAGCGATGAGACTGGATGCCATGATCTTCGTTTTTTGAATGTTGAGTCTTAAGCCAGCTTTTTCACTCTCCTCTTTTAGGAAAGAACCTTTTGACAAAGGGTCTTTAGTTCCTCTTCACTTTCTGCCATTAGGGTGGTAAAGGAACTATTTTTGTGTCTGTCTTTCCTTATAGAGTCTTAATCTAGGTTCTATAAGGGCAAGATCTGACACAGAATAAGTGCTTGAGAAATATTTTTACTCAATGAATGAAGTTATAAAACTTACAGAAAACCACTGCAACCGTTATTTTGAGAAATTAAGCTTTCATAATATGCAATGTTAAAAGTCAACTTTATTTACTGTGGCAGTGGTGGTTTAGGGGCTCAACCACATCTGACTCTTTGCAACTCTATAGACTATAGCCTGCCAAGCTCCTCTGTCCGTGGGGATTCTCCAGACAAGAATATTGTAGTGGGTTGCCATTTCCTTATCCAGGGGTTCTTCCTGACCCAGGGACAGAACCCGTGTCTCCGCCTTGGCAGGCGGATTCTTTACCACTGAGCTACCTGGGAAGCCCATATGGACGATAATTTATGTATTTTTAAAAACTATCTATTAAGATCAAAACCATTTTATCTTTAAAAACTAAATCTTTAAAGTATTTTGCTTATACTAATAATTCCAGGAAACACTGTTGGGATATTAAAACATTTTTAATCTGGAAATATATTAACTAGAAAAAACAAGATAATTCAAGGAAAAGCAGTACAAGTTTCATCCCTGGTGCTTCTTGTTATCTTGAATTATAATAGTTATTTCAAGAAATTTATTTTTCCTGTACAGTAACTGTGTCAATAATTTTTCAGTCTTAAGCATTCAAATCCTTACCAATGTAAACACACTGTGCCATTTTAAGAACTCAAAAGGAAATCCTTCCTGATCTCTATGGAGTGATTAAGACATTTTCATTGCTTTCTTGAAACTGAACTTTTAAAGTCATTCCTAACATGAAAATATTTTTGACTTAACTTCATTTCTATGTACACATAGACTATAACTCAACTACAGGGGAATAAAACAGTCCAAGAAAGAAAAGTATCCATGTTTTTTTTAAAATCCTTAAACCAATTCTAACATCACTATAACAGAGCAGAAGGCATCTGCTTTGTGTTTAAGCCTCTAGGGATAGGGCTATAAGATATGCCTGTCGAATTATGTAGTCAGGAGGAAAAAAAAAAAATCAGTGGACACTAAGACTATGACCCAGATATTCTCTGACAATCTTAAATGCATATAGTCTCTTCTACTACACTCATAACTGTCAGACAATGTGTCCTAAACACTAGTTCTAAAAGTACAATTCACCAGTATTACGGGAAGTCCCAGGCAAGAAAAGGGGTATCTGAATTGGAGCATGCTCCAGGTTCTATCACATTATCTGCTTATCGTACTGCATGAAAAGTGTCTGCAGCAGCTTCTCTGCCATCCCCAACACTGGGCCACATCTCGTGGAATGGCCTGGAGGCAGCCAGCCTCCAAAAGCCGTTTATGCCTTCCCCTCGCCGCTCCTGGGGGGCCCATTCCTGACCTCCACCCCATCTCTTCAGGGAGAAAGAGGATAGGGAGAGGGCTTGCACGTATCCTACTAAAATATCTCTCTTCAAATGTTTAGTTCCTGTAATTTTCCCTGCTGCTGTGTTTCTATGGCAACCAGATTATAATCTACCAAGTTACCTCAGAAACCAGGCAAATCTCCTGTGTCCCAATATCAATTTTTCTTAGCAAGAGCGAAAGTCATTATTTGAGCAAACCGTATTCATCTTGGCACCGAGATATTTTAAAAGAAAGCATTTTATTATACTGCAGCGGACTGACCACCGTGCTGTTTTTGCTGTCAATAAAGGAGATGTAAAAATAAACTTCTGACACACACCAGCCCAAAGATCTGTCCGTAACCAGAGACATGAATGAGATGGCGGCAGCGGGCCCTGCATCGGGAGGCCCTGAGGAGCGTGAGTCACACCGGCAGGCTCCCTGGCACTTAACCTTTTGTATCGAGCAAGTCATTCCGTCTGTCTGTCTCTCTAGCGCGCTCTCCCTCTCTCAATCTGTCTCCCCCTACCCTTCTCCCCTCCCTCCTCCTTTCTTTCTTTAGCCACAAAGCAGACATTACAGTTACAAGTTCTCTTAAATACAGAATGTAAAACATAACATCACAGTCCAAACCTCATCATTTTTTGCCCACTTAGTAAGCATTTCCTGCTTTTCCAAAATCAGCACTAAAACAAGTCATGGTGTATTCTGTGTCTTGTCAGAGGAGAAGGGGGAAAAAAAAGAAGATTTTTTTTTTTAACCACTGATAGATTTTTTTTCCCCCAGAGGTGTTAACATAGAGCCATGTTAATCAAAAACATATTTCAGGCTACTATTGTTTTGTCAGATCAGTTTCAAATCCGCTAGTGCTACAGGAACCAAGCAGCCAAAAATAACCAAAGGCAGTTCATTAAGGTTTACTGAAAAATAAGTGACCATTCTTCCAAAGTCTAAAGAAACAATACAAGAGGTAGAATTAACATAACTGAACAAAAGGCAAAACAGAGCATCCTGGGAAAGCTTCATCCAACAAGAGAACTGAAGCAGGTATAACATCTTTCTTTAAAGGTATAAATCTAAATAGAACTGTTCCTAGCTCATCAGAAGAGCAAAAGGAAGGCTACTTTTGCATTTTAAATTCTGGATGGCTGATTAACCAGAAGATGGTTAGCATCTAAGACTTCTCCTGGAGGCAAATTCCTAATTTTTGCCTCAAATAAAATACTATCAGGCACCCAACTAAATCATCACTGCCACGTATGTGTTCATCACAAAAGCTCCTGCTCGGACAGTAGTACTGACTGTCCAAAGATGAAATGTTACACTTGCAGTATTTTCAAGAGTTAAATTCCATACCTAGTCAAGATATAAGCAGTGCTAGGAAATCCCGTTTGACTTTCAGAGCTTTTCACACTTGCCACATTCTGTGAAGCTTGTCTTACTCTTAGCTGTTTCATGTATGCATGAACATTCTCGTTTAGAGCAGTTATGAGTATCCAACAGACATTTTAAGAGAAAAAGGAGTATTACAACCTAAAAGCTGCAGATGAGTTCCAGGTAAGGACAGATTCTATCCAGGAAGATCTAACAACTTAAAAAGTGACAACTGACTCCATGAAGGAATAACAGCACCTTCGTTCTGCACACACACACACACACACACACACACTTGAGATTCCCAACTCCAGAAAAATCCTAGCAAGCTTCACCCAGGCTCTTTCGCTCCACCCAAAGCATCTATCATGACACACTGTTGAGACTCTGGTCTCTGTGTCAAGACAGCAGCTGGCCTTCAGCAAAACTGAATAGTAGCATCATTTGATTTTTGAGTTCTGTCTCTTTTAAGAAAAGGGAGATGATGAGCTGCAAATGACTGACAATCACCTTTGTGGTAATAACATACACAAAGAAAATGTTTCAGGATTTAAAGCTGGCAGGAAAAGAACATGTAAGACCAGGGAGCCTCCAAGGACACTTACACACTAGATCAAGGCAAAAGGACATCCAGACTTTAAAGATGGGGAAACTGAGGCTTAGAGAGGATAAGTAACTGTCCAAAGCCACAGAACTACAAAATGACAATCAGTGCTGGAATCCAGCCCTGCCAGACCAAAACGCATGCTTTTCTCTTCTACCCCATAGAATCTTCTCCTCCCCAACAGGTGTGTGCAGAGTCAGTTCTCTAGGGAGACGCTTCAATAAATGGCTACAAGGAGAGAATGCATTTAACTGGATCGAAAGCATGTCCCCAATGACAGAGGACAAGTTCTCTTCTAGGAAATCTGTGCTCACTTCCTGAGGCAAAGCCTGTTACTCGCAACATGGCAGTTGGGTGGTAAGGAATTCATCCCTTAACTAACAACAATCAGTTGCCTTTAAACTGGGCAAGATTTATTCTCATAAAGTTACTGTCAAGTCCTTGAATTCCCTTAGAAACCTAGGACAAATCAATAAGCTATTTGATTATCACTATCATTAGGTACCATTTCTCATGACCTAATAGGCATAAGAAAAATAAAAGATTACTCCTGAAAAAGTAAGCTTCTATACTTCTCAAAAGTCACCTATCATTAACAAAAATGACAGGAATGGATGAAATAGGTAACCAAGGAAAGAGAAGTTAGATGAACCAAGGAGAACATTTTAATGCACTGAAATCATACCAGTGTCTGCTGAAAATATATACACTTGACCTTGAACCCTCTGCACAGTGAAAAAAATCTGCATATAACTTTACAGTTGGCCCTCCACAACCTCTGATTCAACCAACTGCAGATAGTATAATACTGTGATATGTATTTAGGGGGAATATGCGTCCCTGCTAAATACATATCACAGTACTATATATGTGGATGTATGCAGTTCAAACCTGTGCTGTTCAAGGGTAAACTGTATATTCAAATGAGTTCAATAACTGCATTTCATGACGTAAGTATCGTTAGAAGAACTACTACTCTGTGGTTTAGTCACTAAGCCATGTCCGACTGCTGCGACCCCATGGAATATAGCCCACCAGGCTCCTCTGTCCTCCATCCATGGGATTTCCCATGGATGCCATTTCCTTCTCCAATTACTACACTACTTCATCTTAATTCAGCAAATATTGATGAGTGCACAGAATAGGTGAGGCATTCCATCAGGCCCCAAAACAGAGACTTAGACAACACAAAGTTCTCCCTACCTCGCAGGATGACAAATGGGAACTTGCATGGGATGGGAGTAAGGAATGACTTAAATAAAACAAAACATTTACAGACAGTGATAAGGGCTATACAGAAAACAATGGCAGCTTGTAAGAAGTTATACATTTCTACTCCCTTTAAATGTTTTGTGCCCTGAATAAAGAGATTCTATTACTAAAGAAGCTGTTTGCTAAGAATAAAAGTATAGCAGTAACTTACGTGTGAAACCGGAGAAGGCAATGGCAACCCACTCCAGTACTTTTCCCTGGAGAATCTCCTGGACGGAGGAGCCTGGTGGGCTGCAGTCCAGGGGGTTGCAAAGAGTTGGACATAACTGAGCGACTTCACTTTCCCTTTTCACTTTCATGCACTGGAGAAGGAAACGGCAACCCACTCCAGTGTTCTTGCCTGGAGAATCCCAGGGACAGGGGAGCCTGGTGGGCTGCTGTCTATGGGGTCGCACAGAGTCAGACACAACTGAAGCGACTTAGCAGCAGCAGCAGGTGTGAAAAATGCAAGATGTAATATAGATGGCCCAAACTAGGTTCAAAGCCTCTTTTAAGACAGCCACAAATGCCTGAATCTAAAGTTTCAACTATAGGACTTTTCAGATAAAAGTCAAAAACAAAAAAGACCAAAAATGTGAGGATAAGTGTTGCTTTTTCCCAGCTAAGAGTAACGGTCACCAAATATACCTGAACACTTGGAGCAGTGTTACATTTATTTAAAAAAATCTTTTTCATTTTATTTACTCCTGGTGGTTCAGCTGGTAAAGAATCTGCCTGCAATGCAGGGGACTCCAGTTCAAATCCTGGGTCGGGAAGATCCGCTTGAGAATATATTTTCACAGAATTGTTGAATACCCAAAAGATAATTCTTCCTGCTTTAGCTGAAATAATTATGTTCACTGAGAACAAAATTTGATTCCTGTCATCATCATCTCAGGCCCAACAATTATTAAAAATATCCACCACATGAGGTAAAACCCATTTCCTACCCCTCAATTCCATCCACACACCTCATATCTCCAAGCTGGGCTCTGGTCACACTGATGGGGAATCAGCAATTTGGACCACTTTTCATCTGATGTGCTTTGCACACTAAACCTTGCACGTCATCCTGCATTTAGAGCCAGCTACCTCATGTCTGGTTTTTGGTTGGCTGATGCAGAGCAACGTGATCCACGCTGACATGCTAATTGACATTGAGTCACACCTGTGGCTCACACGGTAAAGAATCTGCCCATAACGTGGGAGACCCAGGTTTGATCCCTGGGTCCAGTAGATCCCCTGGAGAAGGGGATGGCAACCCAATCCAGTATTCTTGCCTGGACAATTTCATAGATGGAGGAGGCTGGAGGGCCATAGTCCATGGGGTCATATGAGTGACTAACACCCTTCTCTGGTAAACTGTGCACTGAACCTCATACACAATTCTACTGTGGGAATCTCAAGGCTGCTGAAGGAATATATTTAACTGCCTACATTCCCAGTATTCTACCATTTTTAAAACTCATTTCGATGTTGGCCATGTCATTTATTGAGCACTGTTCTTCCCCTACTAAGACATAATCAAGATACAATGTGCCCATGAAGAATGTTCTCATTCCTATAACTAACAGAAAATCAGTTCCCAATATTTTGTCTTTAAATGTTCTAGAGTTAATTTTTCTTATTACTATTAATATTATTGCCTTATATCTATTCCCACTAACATAAAATTAGAAATGAGTACAAATATGTAATGTTACAGTTTTGGAAAGACTCTGAGTTAGAGACTTTATCCTTTCCCTGCCTCTGCACAGTACATTATCAACACTTATTCACACCATGCTTTTGTACTGATTAAACTTATTTAAAACAATACCTAATGTAATTATTGAAACCCTGATCATTCAACAAATATTTGCTGAGTAGTTACTGTGTGCTGGGCACTTTATTAAGCACCAAAAATTCTAAGGTGAGAAAGATAAAAGCCTACTCCTATTTGTGTTTTGGTGCAAAAGTAGAAAACATAATTAGCTGTTAAACACACACACACACACACACACACACACACACACGATTATTTGCTTGCTATCAAGCACTCTGTAAACTGAAGAAACCACCAAGACATCAGGAGAAGTTATAGTTGAAAGTGACACTTAAAAGGGAAAATGAGAGGGTAAGCAAAAGAACAATCACACAGCACAAGCACTGAGCGGTTCACTGCATTTAGAATTACAGTGTGCTAGAGAACTCCAATGCCGCTGTAAAGGCATAAGCAAGCAACAGAGGGGTAAAAGGTGAGACTGAAGAGGCAGGAGAGGCCCACCTCAGAAAAGTCTTTGTTTGCCTGCTTGAAAGTCTGGACTTTATCCTGTGAGCAGAATTTTCCAGTAGGAAAGCAACACTGCTAAGTAACTATGATAGCAGTAAGAAACTCAAACATTGCTCAGATGGGAGATACTAGCCACACACAGACCAGCAAAGACATTAATTAAACATCCAATTGTGATGTAATTCAGGGGTTACACAGTTCTAAGTAAGAGTTTTCAAAAATAACCAACGGTTTAACCTTTAAATATGACTATCTGGATCACAGGGTTCGCTGCTGAAGAGTTCTACCCTCCCTGTCAACACCACGGTATCTCTGATTACAGAGGTGAAGTCATGGGCATGGCTCTCCCAGGCGTAACTACTTGATTTTTCCTACTTCCTGTCACTCTAATTCTGTTATCCAATTGTGATTCTGTCACTTCCATTTCCACCACTCCTGTCACTGATAGCTGAGGGGCCTTCGCAGCCTGTCCCTCTCGCGTCTCCACCTCTTCCTAGACTTTTTCTATCTATTATTTCTTCCCTTTGGTTTCTTGCTCTACAAAGCTAAACCCCAAAGCACTAATCAGGCAACCTGGCAGTCCCTTCCTTTACTTCAGCTTACCTCATCAATCCAACACCGGACTATGTTGTCCACTTACTATGTTGATGGCTGATTTGCTGATCAAAAGGAAAAGAGGACTAACGGGGTTTATTACTATTGGGATTATTGGGAAACAAAGTTAATTATGAACCAAAAGAGAATCATTACTTATTCTCAAGGGTTCCAAGTTAATCATATCCCCAAAACACCTGTTCTGATTCCTAGATAACCCCATTTCAGACTAGCTAATTCATTTTTTATATCTTTAAGCGACACTAAAAGTATATCATGCATACATTTAAGAAGTTTGAAAAAATAAGGACTCAGAATTGCAGATAAGGGTTAAGGAAAAAAAAAAGGGCACACAACCTAAAACTTAATTATTAAATTTAAGATGAAATTTTATTACTTTAAGACTACAAAAAATAAGGAAGCAATACCACATATTTCTTCTACACGTTTGTCTTCCTGCCGCAATATACGCTTAGGTAAAATTAGATGGTGTTCAGGCCAGACTTGTTTTCTAACTAACACTATACTATGTCCATACTGAGTAGTTAAGTCACTTTGTGCTAATCTCATTTTACTTTCATCGCTTTTTAACTAAGAGTTTAAAAATCAATGAAGATACCAAAGATACACAGTGAGAATAACAAATCAGACACATCATAGCTGAGTCCTGGCTGTGCCAGACAGGGCACTTAACATTTCTAACCCTGCATTTCCTCCTCTGAAAAGATAAAATACCTATCTTATGTGTGTGCTCTACAGAAGAAAGCAACCCCCAGGCAGCCCTGGTAAAAGGCCTTATACATAGTATACCCTCAATAAATAATTGTTGTTAATATTTATTTCTTTTCAAATTTCTATCAGTGACACGGCCTCTAATGAGAAACGCTGAAGAAAACAAGTTTGCCACATCTGCCACATTTCATGTTCTCAATAAAATCTAAAACCAGCCAGTTCTCACCTCTGACCAGATCTTCTGTTTGAGAAACATTCTGGCTTTCCTTATGGGATCACCTCGCAGCTCACTGACATTTCAGTGTCTGGTCGGCTTCCGCGGATCCCAGCAACAACAGTGACTCTGGAACCCTTTCACAGTAGTTCTGAAATCTAAGCCCTTTATATCCACAAAAGGGTGTGAATTACTTGGAACTGCTTCTAATTAAGATTATCACAAGGAAAGTCAGCAATAAAATGTCACAAAGTAACACCACAGTATGTGTCGATTGCCTGTTAGGCACCCAGAACTCCAGGAGAGGACCTTTTTCTGACCAGTAAGCTGCCTTCTCAAAGCAGGAAGGAAGAATTAAACCTCCGCCGTTTTAAACACTTAAGCAACTAGTTTGAAAGGTTATCCACCATTCAATCCAGGAAAGCAGAATTATACAGCAGGATACTTAAGACCATTAAAAAGTTTAAAGACACTATCCAGATTGAAGATTTCAAGGCAGACAGACTGAAAATGCTCTTCAAAAATGTACTGCTTTAAGACTCTCCTCTCTAGATTGTAGTGCCAGAGCATCGTAAGCAACTGTCGGAAAGCCTGGTGCCCTTACACTCAGTCTTGGAAGACCGGCACCCTGAGTGCATCACATACCGACTTGCACAAATGAACAGATTATTCCGACTCTTCCCTCACTCTGCACCCAGTCCAAATTCAGGACTGACACTAGGCTATGCAGACAGCAAAGGAAAAATGTGACAACGATTTTCCAGCCAGCCCCTCCCTCCTCCTCGCACGCCCTCAGCGCACACAAGCGCGCAGCAGATTCTATGCACGTCTCTAACTCGGGCCAGTTTATGTACCATGACATCAGCGCAGTATAATGAGCCAAGTTTAAACTCCATCTGGGACAAATAACGTCCAGGCACACTGTGACTTCTTTTGTTTATATACACTGACTAAATATGTCTTGGTGGTAAATGAACTTAAGATTTATTTCCCAAGGCCTCCAAACAATATTCTACACCCCTGAAGCACCTCCCTGCCTCCAGCGCTCTTTCCAAGGCTATGCGTAAGTGATTTTTAACAGAACACATGATTTTGAAACATATAATTAACATCTTGAGCAGAGTCAAAGTCCAAGCAGCCCTTCATCAATCTGAAACAAAGAAGATGAGGAACTCACTAGCAAAGGGGTGTGGTCTCACAGCACAAATGCTGCGTGACACCAAATTTTGTATCCCCCCTGAGAACGAGAATGAGCAGCGGGGAGACACTTCAGAAATGCTCATAGAGTGATTTCTTTTTGAAGAATAAACTTAAATGATTTTTTTTTTAATTCTGGCATTACTTACGAGAAATAATTATAAAATTCAGAAATGAAAAAGAAAAACAATCTAATAGGTTCGAGTCTTATAATAAGTTTTTAGATTTCTTAAGACACAAAAACTGTGCCTCGGGGGTGATGTAATTTTTGAATGGAAAAGAAAGGCAGACAAAGGCCCTCTCCTTGCGCCCAGCCTTGACAAGCCCCTGCCTCTTCTCTCTGGTTGCCACCACCTCTCAGCAGGTGCTGATCCCGGAGGAACTTGCTCCCCCTCTGGCTAACCTCAGGGAAAGAACCATTCCCTAGGGAAAGAAAGGGAGCTCCTCTGCCTCCCTGGGCCTGAAATGACTCCACCCCCACCTCTCTGTCCAAACTCAGTGGGCGCCTCCAGGCTTCAGACACAGTTACTCCAGCTTGGTTTGCAACTCTGAGCAGCTCCAGAGCCAGAGTCACTGCAGTCATTCAGAGGTGATGTGAGGAAAATTTAAGGTAACAGCAGGAATACTCTTCTTCGCAAGCTTTACCACTTAACTACTATACAAAACCCAGTCCCGTGTCCCTCCTGTTCACCTGAACAAAACAACGGAGATACGCCTCGTCTAAGCAATACCACCGTTTCTGGATGGTAGGACATAGGCGACTCAAATCCCAGTCCTGTGATTTGCCAGGTGCAAAGTACGTAACCCTTCTCATCTGTGGTTCTGTCTGTAAAAATGATCACCGCCTTACGAGGTGTATGTTCACTGGAAGAAATAATATATAAAAGTGCTTAGCACATCATAAGCCTCAAACAGTAACTATTCATTTCCTCTACCACACAGAGAACAAAAAAATGAAAATATCAAATGCAAGTCTCTTGGGGAGTTCTCTGGCAGTCCAGTGGTTGGGATTCAGCAAGTTCTCTGCTATGGCTTGGGTTCAACCAGGCCGAGAAACTAACATCCCCAAGCCATACAGCACAGCAACCCCACCACCAAAAAAGTAAGTCACTCTTTCCAATAATTTAACAAATACCCACACAACTAAAAATTGAGCATAAAGTTGAGACAAAAAAACCTTCTGGTGATCAGCAAGTTTAAAAAGTAACATTTAAGTTTGAAGTAAATACCAAAAATTTGTAGTCAGACCCTTGGCATTCTTTCAATGCCAAAAAAAAAAAAAAATCTGACCTTTAATATATCTTTTACATTGTTAAGACACATCTCTGGAATGTTACAAAACATGTTAGCCCACATTTCCCCCATGGTCTTAAAATAATGGTTGGAAAATCAGCCACTGCCTCCCTGCAAAGCAAAGGCCTACACCGAGTAAGTGGCTTCTCTTCAAGTCTCCGTAATGGAGGCTCCTCAAAGTGCCAAGGCAGCTTGAAGCAGCATGGTGTAGATGGGCAGGTGATAAAATGTGAGAAGATTCTCAGTGCCTGACCCTGAGTAAACCACTTTAAAAATAAAAAGAAAATAGAAAGTCTGAGAAGTAAACACCCATAGATGCGAATACCCATCTATTAAAGGATGATGCCTTCCAATACTCAATTCCACTCTCAGTTGATTCCCTGGTCTTTAAAACAGATATTATTCACACAGTATATAGTAAGTCTAAAGTCTAATTTCTCAATGCAAACATTTTATGAAAAAATATGGATGCCATTCCTTTGTAATTCATACTCTATTCCCATTTTACACTACACTTATTTTCTGTCATAACTAAAGTTGTAAAATAAATGAAAAAGAAACAGCCATTCTATAAGGATGCTTTTTATATAGCCTTTTTGCCAAGGTGATGAGAATTACAATGAATTTTAAATACATGCACTCTGTCAATGCAAAACAAATCGGAAAAGATAAATGAGCTGGATGACTCTGGCGAACTTATCTACTAAACAACATCATTAACAAAAGTATGGGTGTCACAGTTTTCCCCATGAACTAGAATGACAACTCAATATTCCAATATACGTGAAGACCAAAGAAACTTCTATCCAAAAACATGCTTCAGTGCGAATTTTTCTTTCTACTTAGAAAACACAAGAACATTTTAACAACTCCTAAAAATTAGAAGTCATGAAACACAACTAGATAATGAGTCCATTTCTCTAACATCTAAGGTTGAGCTCAGAAGGATTGATTTCCACTTTTTTAGAAACACAGCTGGCCCTTGAAAAATGCAGAGCGTAGGGGCACAAACCCTCCACAAAGTCAAAAATCCATCTGAAACTTACAGTCAGCCCTCTGCATTTGCAGATCCTAGGTATCTTCAGTTGTACACCTGCAGACTTAACCAATGGTGAATGGTATAGTTCTATAATACTACTGTAAAATATAAATAAGTATATAAGTGGATCTGTGAAGTTCAAATCTATTATTCAAGGGTCAACCTTCCCCCACAAAATGAAACCAAATAGCTCCTACTTTCTGCTCTCTCAGCTTAACTTGTTACTTGCAAAGCAGAAACCCTTGGCAAAGTAATTTCCTAGATGTAGATGTCCAAATGCACACGTTCTATACTGCAAGGGGCAAGGAATGGGCAAAAAAGAATGGATCCAGGTCAAAGTATTCTAGTTAATGGTTGTGCTAAGCACACACTGCACATAAAACAGATATCCCCTCAGCACTGCTCTATCTGATGGTCGCCTACTAAAGAAAAAGGCCCAGGGCTGAGAGGCAATACCAGTGTCGGCATGAACACTAAAGTGGCACTGAATTGTTTCCTCCGGAGGCCCACCATACTTTAGCTTCAATTTACTATAACAGCAGAGCTGGCTGAAAAATTACTAAGGAGGGTACCTAGTTCTGGTCAATTCCAATTTAAATGTAATCCAAAGGCAGCGAAGCCCCCAGGCTACCTAGAAACAATACTAGGACGCTTCAACAAGGGATTCCTTGGAAGGCTGTTTACTTTTTGCACCTGCATTTGGAATCTAGAGATTACTGTTGCTAATTTATGCAGCTTGCTCACTATTACCCTCTTTGGAAATGTAATGTAGATAATTGCTATACAGTCATATTTTTAAGTCAATCATTTGGACCAAAAAAGATGAGTCTGCCAACACAAAAACGATTATGTGCAAACATATGTCTTAACACATTCTGGGAGAACGGTCCCATCTTTTTTTCCTCTGCGTCTGTGTGTACATATATATATAATTTTTACCATACTCTAAGATATATCAATGGCTATCATATCACATCCAACATGACAAATATGCATTTTAAAAAAACAGAATTTGAGGTTGGAAGTCTATCAAATGTAGTTTTATTCAAAGAGAAAGTCAATATAGAAATGATTTAAATAAAAATGCCTCATCTAGGTAACACCAGGGAGATTTAACATTCAAACAATTCTATTTTAATAAGTACCTAAGGAAAACGCAATTCTTGGAGAAACTGTAAAATATATTGCAAACACAAGTATTTGCGTGTCTATCCCTTTGAACACTGATACCCTGCATCTGTGTTTAATGCCCCCTAACCAGTTTGTAAACAGTAAAACCAAGGCGCCTGGTCGTTTCTTCTGCCCTTCCTACGCTTTGATGAGTGTTCAGCACACTGACTGGGGACTTGAATACTGTTCACTGAGAAGCAGAGGCCAAATAAAACAACACATGGGTCCAAAGTTGTAAGACATATAACTGAAATCCTTCTACAGAGCTACACGAGCCAGAGTCCATACTACTTCATTTTACAAGTTATATAAGCAAAGTGGAAAACTAAGAGACTTAAAATCACTTCATCAGTATGATACAATGAGTGTGTCCAAAAAATCTTAAGTAGTTTTGCTTTTAAAACCTGGTATATATGAGCACAAGAAACAATTACAAAGCTAAAAAAAAAAAAAAGGTAAACAATTCCCAGGTTGCAAGTTCCGCTGACCACAGAGCCCAGGCAAGTTTGGGAACTGAGCGAGGTGGACAAAGTGGGCCTGAGGACAGTACTCCCCATCCAAAGTGGGTGGCTGCTACTTGTATCCATCAATTTTTGCCAAGTGGGATGACCAGCTCAGTTACCGGATCTTCTCAGTTTTTTAAAAAATAGAAAGATCCAGAATTTTGTGTAAACCTTCCCATTTTTAAAGATTAGCACCTAATTATTTACTTGTTAATCATTAAGCTTTTTTTCTTTTTTAATGCCTATATGAAAAATGCAATACGTAGCCAGTTTTTAAGCCCTGGTTTAGATGAATTAAATTTGTTCATTTCGTTCATCCTTCATTCACTCTGAAGGACTTACTGAATGCTACCTCGGACGCCAGGTACAGCATGACCAAGAGACAATCCCTGCTCCTCTTGAGCTCAGAGTGCAACCAGACAGTCAAACACTGCAGTAAGTTGAAAACAATCATAATGTTAAAACCACCATAGAGTTTTAAATTGCTGTTATTTTGCAGTGCAACCTTGCCACGCCAGTGTTTTTCCTTAATCCTCTCCTTTTTGAAGGCAGCTCTATTTCTACCGTTTGAAGGAAACTGACTGTATCTTGTATCTTATTATTATTGCCTTTGGCTAATTAAATTCTGAAGTGTCTCTCAACCCAGACAGCTCAGAGCTGTCATAATTATCTATCATATGTCATAATTATTGTGAGTGTCACATATAATACCCTCCTCTGCACGGCATCACCATTTTCCTTTATGAGACAGAGATTATGCATAGGCTACGCCTTTTCGGAAGGCTTTGTAGTGAATGAAATTGGCAAACCTAAGGCAGAGAGGACTGTAAAATCAGATCACAGGCCTGGAAAACTCAGACTTCTTTTTTTTTTTAAACAGTTCAGAGGAAGCCCTCAGAAACGTTGGCAGCTGCTGGCACTGCTAGAAAGCACTTTGGTTAAGGGTGCTCATGGTCCTCACCTCCACAGAGTTGGGAATTGTGAGGGACAGAATCAAGAAGCCAGGAGTGGATCGCCAGACTGGATGCACAGAGGACACACAGATTCTCTAGAAAGAATACTGAAGAGCAAAGTTTCCAGAAAAGAGATTCTAGAATGCATAGATACAGTTTGCTGGAGGCGTCACTAGTATTAGTTTTCCACTGACCATGCTATCCCTACGGAGTATTCACATTTCACACCAGAGAAACTGATTACACGACATGCAAAGCTTGAATAACTTCCAGCGTGATACCTCAGTTCAGGCTCAGCCTCCCCACAGACACTTCGCCTTGCCTGGTGTGTTTTCCTGCTCGCCTCTCCCGTTCCCCGCCCCTCCCTGAACGCTCCCAAGACACTGATGCATTCTCCAACCCTGGTCTACACATGTGTAAATACAGCCTTTTTCTTTTTTTTTGTAAACCACATTTTGCTCCCCAACTAGACTGCTCATTCCTTTAGGGCAAAAGCAGTGCCTTATTCAGCTTTGTGTCACCAACACCCAATGCAGTCTTGCAGAGAAGACAAACGTAGATGCTTATGCAGATGAACAAATCTGTTATTCAGTCACTCCTTAATTCAGTCATAAATCTTACCCTCTCACTCCTCCTTTCCACCCCAAATCTCAAAGAGGAGAGGCTGACAATCTTGACATGAGAGGCCTTGTAACTGTGAGTAGTAGAGAGAACGTGAATGGCAGTTTGCAGTAATCATTTTCTTTAAACAATTGCACAAGTTACACGGTCCTCATAGGTGGTGATGCTGAAGAGTCTGATCTAAAACTGTGCTTCCCCACATTGGGTTTCCCAAGCCAAAATTTGACCAGCCTAAATTTTTCTACCTGCCAGCTCAAGCACCTGCCTCTAAATAGGGTGGTATCAAAAATGAGATGTTATCTAATATTATTCAGCAATAATATTTTAATTGCAGTCCCATTCTCATTTGAATATCCTTTTCCTGGGCAAGGCTCCCAAGAGCCATTTATTCGTTTTTCTACCCCGAACTGACAGTGATCCTCTTTTTGCGTCCCCCTGACACGGTGGCCATCTGTAAGTTTGAAGAGTAAACCTGTGTGGTGAGAGGATCTGTACTACTGATTGCAAGAAGGGAGCTGTCAGAGGAAATGTTATTAAGAAGATATCAAGCTGAACAGAAAAGGTCACTGGACTAGTAGGAGAAGTACACTTGATGTAGAAGACATGCTGATGATGAGCATCATCTGAATATGGAACATTTTAATGTATTTAATGTGCTGTCTGGAAATGTGTACTCAAAAGAATGTGCTGGGAAAACTCTGGCTGTGTATGCTGTCTGGGGGAAACAAAGGCTTTCAAAAAGAAGAAACCAAAGGGGGAAAAAACCTCACTCCCAATGAAATGACATGCTAAATGCTGATCAACGGAAACGGGCAAGAGTCAAGACAATTGGACATGACTGAGGTAACTGTAACCTCCTGTCTTCCGGGGAATGCTTACTAACAGGATATCCCAGAAAAACAGTTTTCTGTTTACATTTAAGGAGATCTACTACCTGAAAAAGAGGCATGAAGAATGCGCATTGGCTGTTAATATTCAGGAAGCTTAAAAGAAAAAAAAAAAGCAAAACATAAGAAATAAAAATGACAAAACATGCTCCAGTTGCTCTCTGTGTGCTGAGTTCTTAGTTAGGACAAGGAGACATCTAACTCTATCCCCACCCCACTGATCTAATAATACATACATGAGAAGTGTCACTAAGAATATATATAAAGTGGCATGCCACCATCATGTAGGTCACTGTCACAGATTAAATAAGCAAATCAGTCAATATAATTCCATGTGAACATTCTGTTCTTAACCTAATGGTTTCTTTATTTACCTGGCAGCTGCTGTAATTCTTCATAAGAGATTATTAAAATATTAAACCAACAAAACAAGTTGGAGATTGGGTTGATGTTTATTCTTTCATGCTCAAAACAAGCTGTTACTTCTTAAAATCTCCAAAATGTGCTGAAAGTTCATAACAAAGATAATTAATATACTGTTAGGTTCTAAAATGTAATGTATGAAATGCAATATTTTGACTACTGAAGGACATTCACTGTAAGTTACACAGCCACACACAAAAACCCAGGTGGAAACCTGAGCTTTACAACTCAAGAATAATATGTGGTTAGGCATATTAAGGGAAGTAAACTTTATTTAGCTATGTTGATCTATTTAGAGGTAGATGAAATTACAGTGAGAGAAGAGGAACCAAACATAAGGAAGCACAGTTTTGGATCAGACTCTTCAGCATCACTGTCTATGAGAAAAATGTAACTTGTGCAAATGTTCAAAGAAAATTATTACTGCAAACTGCAATCCACGTTTTCTCTACTACTCACAGTTACAAGGCCTCTCATGTCAAGATTGTCAGTCTCTCTTCTTTGAGATTTGGGGTGGAAAGGAGGAGTGAGAGGGTAAGATTACAGTGAGGGCAAGCAGAAAATAGAAATTTTTTTTAATTCAGAAAACAATAGTAAAAATAAAGCTGTTCCCAAAAAAATTTTTTTAATTTTAAATAAGCTGCTCAATTTTACTTCTAGGTAAATGAAGAAATGTATATTAGAAACAAAACATTCACACAAAAATTTGTACACATCCATTCATAGAAGTATTATTCCTAATAACCACAAAAATGGAAACAATCCAAATGTCCATCAAATGATGAACACTAGAGTATTATTAGGCAATAAGAAAGCTATAACGGACAGGTATACCTCATTTTAGTGCACTTTTTTGCTTTATTTAGCTTCACAAATAATTGTTTTTTTACAAACTGAAGGCTTAACATGGCAACTCCGTGTGGAGTAAGTGTATCAGTGCCATTTTTCCAAAAGTATTTGCTTGCTTCAGGTTCTATGTCACATTCTGGTAATTCTTACAATATTTCAAACTTTTTCATTATTATTATATTTATTATGGTGATCTGCAATCATGACCTTTGATGTTACTGTATTATAAAAAGATTATGACTCACTGAAGGCTCAGATGGTTAGCATTTTTTGGCAACAAAATATTTTTAAATTAAGGTATGTACTTCTTTTTTTAGACATGCACAGTTAAAAGTCTACACAGTATAGTGTAAACAGAATGTTTACATGAACCAAGAAACCAAAAATTTATGTGACTCACTGTATTGCAACATTGGCTTTACTGCAGTTGTTTGGAACTGAAACTCACAATATCTTCAAGATATATCTGTAGTGATACACGATACAATATGGCCACGCCTCAAAAACATGCTAATGAGAGAAGCCAGGCATAAAAGATCACATATTATATAATTTCATTTATATGAAATGTCCAGAGTGGGCAAATTACCTACAGAGACAGGAAAGAGATGGCTGCCTGCCTACGAATGAGGGAGAGAAGGGAATGGAGTGCGACCACTGCAGGGTTTCCTTAACGCTCTGAGGTGAATGGTAGTCATGGCTGCCCAACTCAGTGAACAAGATCAATCTCATCAACTGTATATACTACATCAGTGAATTATGGCATGTGGATTATAATTCCCTGGTGGCTCAGATGGTAAAGAATCTGCCTGCAATGCAGGAGACCTGAGTTCTACCCCTAGCTTGGGAAGATCTCCTAAAGAAGGAAATGGCTTCCACTCCAATACTCTTGCCTGGAGAACTCCATGGACAAAAGAGCCTAGTGGGGTCACAAAGAATCAAGACATGACTGAGTGACTTTCACTTCACTTCACATGGCATATGGATTATAACTCAGTAGAGCTATTAAGTAAGTTCTTTCTATCCACCTTGTATATTTGTGACTGTTATTCTTGCTCATTTCTTTAGCTGATGATATACTTTAAATCTTCATTCATAATGAGGATGGCTTTTCATTTTAAGAAAAGAATTATCCTTTTCCTGCTACTTATACAAAATGACAAACCTAGGTTTCAACCTTAACATGACTTCTGATAATGAAAATTAACTGTGTTTCTTAGTTAGAGCCAGAACAGAGCAGAGAATCTTGCCAAGAACTCATCTTAATTAGATCCAGAAACCAACAGGACAGAAATCAGGAGGAGGAGGGCTGAGGGGACTGAAGAGCTTTCTCATAACTGTGGTGGTTCTTTTGCATATATAGAAATGTTTAGACTGTCCTCAGCACAGCTGCAAAGTATTAAGAACATTGTAAACACATACAAGGTAAGCTGCACTAGATACACTCCTAACAGCAATGCAGAGGGAGAACCCATGGCCACCGGGCAGCTCTTTAGGATGGTATAGTGTGAGAAGTGGCTCCAGCGTCTCTCACCCCACAGGTCTGACAGGACAGTATCTGCAAGGTCTGTCACTAAAGTCAGCCTGGTGCCTCCACCTGGTCCTTGTTAAAAAGTATTGGCCTCAAGGGACAACACAGTTAAACTCTCAGAAAACATGATACAGACTTTCCCTCTGATGTGTCCCCTGCGTCCTGATCCTTTCATACGAATGCATCCGAGCATCGTACCGCACATCCATGCAGCAAACACCAGCAGGCGCCCAGGCAAGAACTCACATCTCTGGCAGTTTCTGACTCTTGGATTCTTACTTTTGGTCCCGGTTCTTTTTGGTGATCCCCTCGCTCTCCCTCTCCCCTACCTCTCTCTGGTATTCCTCCATCACTTTTGGTTTTGCTTGCTCCTTGGGTCTGCCTTCCCCTTGTGCCTCAGCCCAGGTTCCACACACAGGCCTTGAGGACTACCACAGTTAACTCTGACGCAGCTAAATGTTAGGACCCAAAGGGAAGAGTGAAGGTTTGAGGGAATGAGGAACACACAGAATGGGGGCTCGGGGGACAGAAAGAGGCCAAAAAGAGGCACACAGGCCACTGTCTCAGCTAAGCCACAGTGACATAGAGGCAACATCAAGGCATGATAAACCTCGGGCTGTTCCTGCGGAAAGGAATATTTCAAACACACTCTGCCCAATTAACAGCTGTTCCCCATTAAGGGAAATTTAGGGGTAATATCAGTCAACAGCTTGGCCCACATAACCTAAATGCCTAAATGTCAATGCTTCTAGCACAATCAGACATATTTGCAAATTAGAATGACTGAAACATTTCCTTCCAATGAGATTTGTTTACAGTACGCTGGTCTGACAAAGCTTGACGTTTGTGGCTGTTTATAAAACAAATTAACAAGTTCTCTCATTTCTTGGCTTTACAGAAAGCTTCTCAGGTGAAATCGAAATGGGATCTTATTAACCTATATTATTACACAGTTTCTACTTAAGAGCTGGGGTAAATATGCAGAGTAGAAAATACGACAAGGCCTTCCAAGCAAGTCTAGCCTTTTTAGGGAAAATTGGGAAATTCGAAGGGTTCTGGATGCTGACTTATAAACTACAAACCACCACTCTATACAAGATGAATTACAGAAATGAGGGGGAAATCATCAAAACATAAAAATGGCACACAGCTACACAGATGGGTGGTCTCGGGTCTCACAGGTACATACGCAGAACGGAACTGAGTGACAACACCTGAGAGACTGGAGTTGCTTTTCAAGTTTAGTCACTTTGAATACCTTGGCCCACTTCCTCTTCTTTTTGGTTTGAGGCACGTGGGATCTTAGTTCCCCAACCACTGATTGAATCGGCGCCCCTAGTAGTAGAAGCACCGAGGCTTGACCATGAACCGCCAGGGAAGTCCCAACTAGCCCTTTTGTAATCATTTTAATTAGTGAAAAGAAAGGAAACCATACACCACATGCATCTCGAAACTATTCATGGCATTCTGAGACCTTCCCATGAGTGGCCGGAGCAGAGCGGTGGGAGGATGAGGGAGAGGGGCAAGCACTAGTCACAGGAGGCTGAGCAGCCACAGGACTGCACTCAGATTTTATCTCAGGTGAACAGGACAGCTCTGAGCAGGGCAGTGCCGTGGTACATTTTTACAGTTTTAGCAGATTGATGTGTGACAAATGTTTTCTGGTAGAGCAAACGTAAAAGCAGCAACAACAGTTGAGAAGAACTCTCCTTCCCCTGGTGAGCAACGTTGGCTCAGAGACTAGGACCAGTCATAGAAATGAAGTAGACGTGGCAAAACATGGTTTCAGCAATGTTCCTGAGATAAGACCATGGACTTACTGATAGACTAGAATACAGAGATGAGAAGCAACAAGCGGAGACTCTGGAAATGAAGAGCAATGGAGGCACGGAAGCAGAGGCTCTATTTGGAGAAGTAGTATTGTAAAGGGAGCAGAGATAGGAGATATAACTGGGGGCGGGGGGGTGGAGGGGAATGTGGAGTCAAGGAATGGGGGGTTGTTTGTGTTGGGTGGGCCAGAGGTATAGCTATTTGTGTGTTTAAGATAAAAGATATAACAGTAGATTAGTGGAAATGAGCCAAGAGAGAGAATCAGGAGTCAGGAAAGGAGGTACATCCATCAGTGGCAAGACAGGAAGATATTTATTCAACTGACAAACATTTATTGAGCACCTATTAGACATTCTTTGCTCTTAAGAAGTTCACAGTCTAATGTAGGAGAAAGTAATATATATAAATCATTAAGCAGCAAAGCAAGACCCATCAGAGGTATATACAAAGTATTAATGTACTATGCTGGATAGCGTGTTAATGTACTATGACAGACGGGGGCTGAGGGGGGGACAGCAACGTACTCACATCAAATGGCTAATTAGCTTATCTGAATTATTAATAAATTTTGCATAAATATTTTCTAAGCAATCGTTCCCAATTCTACTTTCTATAAAGCAAAGACTCCTACTTTTATGCTTCTAAAGAACTGTACAAATATAAAAAGTGGCATTTATTTAGTACCAGACTGATGGAGCCAGTTTTAGTAGTTAATTAAAAAATTCAGGAGTGGAAGAATATGGTGGAGGAGTTAAGACAGGGAGTTGGGGGAGATCACCAGCCTCTCCAAAAATACATCAAAAACTCATCAAGATATGGAACCACTCCTACAAAGCAACCCCTAGGTGACAGCAAAAGACCCCAGGCCAAGCTCCCTGGAATGAGGTAGGACAAAGATAAAGACAAAAAAAGGCAAGAGACAACAGAGAACTTCTGGAGGGGAGCTTGTGCCCCGAGGGAGGGAAGGAATGGTAAAGGAAGAAGAGTTTCCAAGCACTGGGAAGCTCCCTCACAGGGGTACCAAAGGGGAGAGCCTGTAAAGCCGGGACCTAGAAGGCAGAATACAGAGAAGGCTGCACTCCCCAGCCCATAAGCAGCTCACAGACCTGGCCCTGATCAGATGGTGGACTTGGGGAGCTGAGAAAAAATTTAAGTAATGTTATCAGAGACAACACCTGTCTCTAATAATTTTTAAAGTTTTACTTAATGTTTAAATTTTTCCCAAGTGCTACAGGAATGAGCTCAGGAATAACTTTTCTACTCTGCAATGTTAAGTAGCTAGTGACAAAGAAAAGAGTTTTACAGAAAACAAGGACCATCATTTTCACAGCAGCAGACTTGCTGGCCTGGAGCCAGGACTTGGAAGGACTGATTCAGGAGCCAGGGTGGGCTCACACACACCTGTGTGTCTTGTTGGGGTCAGTCACCTCCTGACCCAATCTCTGGGCATACTGCTCAGGTCGTCCTGCTCTGGCCAACCAGGAAAAATCAGTTAAGCACAATATAAAACGTAAGTAAACACTACTTTATTCCAAAAACTTGTATATATTTTCAAAATGATTCATTTCAAAAGTCAGACATTTGTTTCTGATGCTTCAAGAATACCAGCTGGATTAGGTAAAGTTTGCTATTCTCAAAAACTACAACTTCTGATATTTTAAAAAATCATATAGTGATTCTACAATGGAAACGACCTCTAAAGAATGACAAAGATTCAAGATCAGAGATCTTTGAATCTCAAAATAAAACAATTTCTGGGCTAATGTTTCCCACTTGGACAACTTAAATCCTCTCTTACTGCACCTACCTGCTGAGCCGCATCTCCATTCACCAAGTGAGGCATCATGGCAACCTCTCCGTTCAGCAATGGTGGCAGTTCCAGAGGGATCTGGTCGGTCATCATCATTGTGACGTACATTCATGGAGAATTTCCCTCAACTGGCTTCCTGCAAGAAAATCACCGTTTTGTAAAAAGAACTCAGGACCACAAAAACTCACCTGTAACAAGTCAGCTATTTAAGTGCACCGTCATGAGGTCAGCTGAAACTCAGATTCTTTCAATTGATGTTGGATTTAGAATCGGTGAAGCAAAACCCAGGGTAGCTTCCCATGTAGCCCAATTGTTAAAGAATCCGCCCAGCATGAGGAGACCTAGGTTCAATCCCTGGGTTGGGAAGATCCCCTAGAGAAAGGAATGGCAACCCACTCCAATATTCTTGCCTGGAGAATTCCATGGACAGAGGAGCCTAGTGGGCTACAGTTCATGGGGCTGCAAAGAGTTAAACATGAATGAACAACTAAGCACAGACAGCAAAACCCAAGAAAAACAGCCTGAAATTAGAGACCAAAGACTGAGTCTCTAAGCAGTCAAGCAAACACAACCTCCAGTTCCTCTGCCTTGTTATTTAGAAATTTATGAATAACAGTAAGTCCCCTAAACCCAGAGATCTTCCTCAGAATAAAATGAGATAATTTGAGAAGATAGAAGGGTCACATGAACATTTATCATGCTATCTCTAAGTTAATTACAAAAAATGAAGCCAAAGAGAATGACTTCTAAGAAAAGTTTTTCTCTTCTATTAGGATCAAAATACTGTTCATAAGCAATTACTCCAAGCAAAGGTTAACTACCTACACTGCAGTTGTTGCCATTTCTGACCTTGCTATTAACTCAATAATTAATCAAGTTCTAATTCTCTCTCCCATCATCTCCTTGAACTGGATTTATCCTGTTGCCTATTTACAGCTTTATTATTTGTGCCTATCTTGAACTCTCCTGAACCTGACAGTACCTACGGTACCTTGTACAGAATAAGGCTTAAAGGCACATTTCATGGTTTCCACAGAATAAATGATTTTTATGTAGGAATTTAAAACAACACAAAGCTCACTTTCATTCCATAATGGTACCTGCCACTACTATCTAGCTTTTCAATAAAACAGCAGGAACACAATAAATTCCTATTTAAGATAATATGTGTTCTTTAAGAAGTATTTACCCATCCTTCACTTATGTCTTAAATTTTTGCCACAAAAAGTTTAATAGCATAGACAAAGGAGAATAAACAAATACTCTATTTTAAAATCAGTTCAGAAATAAACTGCCATGCAGTCCATTTTAAATTTTTTTTCATTTATAATAAAGTTCCCAAAACTTTCAAATTCAAGACTTTTGGGGAAATGAATCCTTTAATACTCCATATCCAAATCAGGCAAAATAGCAGGTCAAGTCCTTTAATGACTATCTCTAATTTGTCTCAAGTGTGACAGAAATATTTCTTAAAACCTGCATTCTCAACATTAAATATATTTCCCTCCCCTCAAGCCCACCCAAAAGAAAGCCCTTCCCTGGAAGTATCAAATGATGCATATAAGCCACCCAAGAGATTATAAATTTTTTATTTTAAATAGGTAAAATTTTACACTATTTATTATAACCCCATTTGGAAAAACTAATTATTTTAAGTACCAAACAACAAAGTCATGTCCCAACTAGGGGAGCACATTCTATAATAACAAGTCTTATAATTCAGTGTTAACAGTACCATCATGCTGTTTTATGAGGCAATCACTCAGTTCCTAAGCAAATAAAAGTACAAAACTCAAAGCCCAATAGTTGATCCTAATGTACGAAACAGATTTCTTTCACAAATAAAATTAACCAAGATAACTTCCACTGACACCATGAAGACATCAACTACTTGATTTTGAGTAGTACTACTAATGGAGTACTAACGTCCATTTCAATTTGATTTCAAATATACTTAACCCTACGAGGGTACAAGGAAAGGAATGATTACTTTTCCTCAAACTGGTGTTACACAGGTCTATATCTTAAGCGTGATGTTTTAATCTGATGATTCAACACTAGAGGTTGAATAAACAGGGCAGTAATTTACATGAGGGGTCTGAGGATAAAGCATCTGCACGTAAACAAGCGCTCCACACTCGCTCCTTCGCAAGGAAGAGTCCCAGAGCATGTGCTGGTGAGGCGATGGAGACCGTGGCTCTGTCCTCTGTCCCCTCTGCTAAAGCAGTGAGCACGCCCTCTCCCACAAGGGACAGTCCTGATCAGCTCACAGACAAGCATAAGGATGGAATCTACTCTCTTTTCATTCAGTGCACACAGGTACTGGCCAGGTCAGGTCAGTCGCTCAGTCGTGTCCGACTCTGCGACCCCGTGAATCGCAGCACGCCAGGCCTCCCTGTCCATCACCAACTCCCAGAGTCCACCCAAACCGATGTCCATCGAGTTGGTGATGCCATCCAGCCATCTCATCCTCTGTCGTCCCCTTTTCCTCCTGCCCCCAATCCTTCCCAGCATCAGGGTCTTTTCCGATGAGTCGACTCTTCGCATGAGGTGGCCAAAGTACTGGAGTTTCAGCTTCAGCATCAGTCCTTCCAATGAACACCCTGGACTGATCTCCTTTAGGATGGATTGGTTGATCTCCTTGCAGTCCAAGGGACTCTCAAGAGTCTTCTCCAGCACCACAGTTCAAAAGCATCAATTCTTCGGCACTCAGCTTTCTTCATCATCTAACTCTCACATGCATACATGACTACTGGAAAAACCATAGCCTTGACTAGACAGACTTTTGTTAGCCAAGTAATGTCTCTGCTTTTCAATATGCTATCTAGGTTGGTCATAACTTTCTTTCCTTCCAAGGAGTAAGCGTCTTTTAATTTCATGGCTGCAATCACCAATTGCAGTGATTTTGGAGCCCCCAAAAATAAAGTCTGACACTGTTTCCACTGTTTCCCCAATTATTTCCCATGAAGTGATGGTAGAAGGACATAATTGTGATCTAGTGAAAAAAAGTTCAGGCATTCCTAACCACCCATCCCTAAAACCAAAAACTGTCTCAACTCCAACATTATACCTAATGTTGGCATCATGATAAACAATAGGATTTGCTATCATCAAAATATAGCAATCTAGCCCCACAGGCTGGCACTCTTAAGCACAGGTGTCAGGTCCAAACTACCAGGTCCTGGGTAGTTAAACTCCAGGTTCTGCAACTGTGGGATAAAAGGATAGATCACACCCCACCCCGCCGCAGTTCCATAAAAGTCTTATAAATGTAAGATGAGAGAAGGTGGGAGCCCACACAGAGTTTAAAAAAATCCCAGAGAAACAAAGTCCGCTGGCACAAAGAAATAATTGTATTTGCTTTTGAAAATCATACAGACAACTTTGGGCAATGCAGCTAGTCCATACTAAAAAAAAAGATGCCTGAGTCCTGTATTTCTTTCCTATTAGATGACAGATTATCCGCCTCACAGACGTGATGGTTGTTGCAAATTACTGAGAGGGGAACAAGGGAGGGGAAAATGGGGAACTGTGCATAAAAAAGTCAACTATATATACAATCAACTCCTTAGACAGCATACAGTGGAAACTTATAAACACCATACACTCCTAGTGCCCCAATACAACCAGCCAGCAACCATACCTTTAATAGTGGAGAAAAAGAGAAGAATGAATAAAGTGAACTCTGCCATAGAGTCTCACTTCTCATAACCAAAGTTGTTAATCTCTTTACCCTAGGATACCAGCTGACTAAAAATCTAAGGCCTATTTTCTAGTCTCCAAGAGGTCCACCAAAGGCAAACCAGATTTTATCCTGCCTAGAATACAAGGTAAGAAATTGATCTAGATGGGGTCGTTCACACAGTCAGCAATGTTTAAATACCCCTTTCTATACTCCATGCACATACAGAGGATACGTTCATTTCCCTGGAATTCAAGGGACATACAAAAAAAGTAATAAATTATCTCTAGGCAAGATAATGCCCAGCTATTTAACAAGGCAACTGCCTGGCAACCAGTCCTTAAATCATCATGGAACAGAAACCATTTAGTGCCATGGACTGTAGAAAGGACAAGAGAAAAGGCAGGAAGAAGAATTATAAAGGAATGGAAACCGCAGATGCAAAACGTAAGACTTAGGGTACAAAGCAATACTTTACTGTGGTTATCACCTAGTTTGGGTTATTTTCTAGGGATGGAGCTGGGTTGGGAGGAAGTAATAAATACAAAGTCAAATGTTCAGGCTGCAAATTGGGAAAACCACTCAGCTCTAACCATTGACAGTTAAAGAAGGTTAAGTCAGGCCAAGAGACTGGGGAAGGCTTGCCATGCATCAATAATTAAATGGTGACCACCCCCCCAAAAAGTGAGTCTACTGTTTTAGCTGGTAACCCAAACAAAAGTACACATGTACTCCATTTAAACAGGTGTGCTTCGGGCCCACTGCTTTGAGGAGGCCTGGAGACATGAGGAGACCTGTGACATGCCTAGGAAAGATGACCGAACTTTTTAAATGGAATTTTTAAAATGAAGCAATGAATGTGGAAGGCTTACTATCCAAACAGTTAACTTTAAGGACCAAAAACTTTATTTGCCATGATTGTGGATTGAAATTATACATTTTCTAACGTCATTATAGAGCAGGCTGGTCATAACTTTATTTCTTCTTAGGGATGTAGGGTCACTGTTTACAATACTGTGTTCAGTCACAAATGATGTTGTAGGGAGTTCCTAGGCATTCTGACCTTACCTACTCAGAGAAATTCACCCCCTGTGCCCTGCGTCCATGATCCCAGGATAACTGAGCTGTAACTGCTTTTCGTGTCAGTCAGAAAGTCTCATGAGAAATCATCGCAACAAAACCCTCATTATGCTGGTCTGGGTTCCTTCTCCTCAGATACACATCTGAGTAGGCCAAAGCAATCACAGAACTCACGCATTTTACTCAAGGCTCTCCCACATCCACACTGTCCTCACACACAATCGAGTTTTTGCAATAAATTCATCCTTGGATTTTCCAGGCAAGAATCCTGGAGTGGGTTGCCATTTCCTTCTCCAAGAGATATTCCCAACCCAGAGATTGAACCCAGGTCTCCCGCATTGTACACAGATGCTTTACCGTCGGAGCCACCAGTGAAGCCCCCTTTATAAATAAAGAATCAATAAATGTGCTACAAAACTAATCAGAATAAACCAATGGAAAACAGATGACCTCTATGACAATGTTTTTTTCTAATTCTCTGAATATTTTTTTTTTCACACACAGAGCTCCAAGGTTTCACTCCTATTCTTTTTAATTCTTACTTACCATGCTTCCATTTCAAAGAATTCAGTGACAACCACAGGCCCTCACAACCTCTCCCCTAACCACACATCCTAACATAAAACCACAAGTGCTTCATGCCTGGCCAGTTCTGTTCTTTTGATTGACAGGGAAGGGATGCCACGTGAGCTCTAGTGGTTGACTTCCCTCTTTCCTGAAAGCAAAGAAAATGTTACCTTCCTTACCTGCAGAGAGGCCCAGAACCAAAGAAGTATGCTAATGGCAAGGGTGGGGGCTGGGCACACTGAAAAACAGATCCTCACTGTTAGTAAGACATTTAGTTCTGTCCAAATAGGACCCTAAAGCTTTTACAAAACACCTTACTTTAAAATAATATTACAAAGGGTCTTCAGTTTTTACATTACTCTAGGCACTGGGTTATTACTTTTTCCTTTTCTTTTGCTTCCCTCACTCCAAGTCTAAAAAGGTTTTCCATGGTATTTTGGCCCCAAACTATACTAAGAAACATACAGTCAATTTCATTAAAAAAAAAAAAAAACCTGATTCTCAGGAGAGAACCACAGATCTATTTCCAAAGGCCAGAGAAAGCAGTTATATACTAGGAAGAATTTCTAACTAGAAAAAAATCAAAGCCTTCATCACTGCTGGGAGAGTTTTAAGTCTGTGGGCCTGGCCTTCAAATGAGTAACAAAATGTACTGCACCTCACTCCATGGGCCAATGACCCAAATTTCCTTACATTAATTCAAGATGTGAGTGAGCAGTACAGTACACAAATTAGTTTCAGATGACAAGAGGAAAAGAACCCCAAGAGCACCAAAAGGAACAAAGCATAACCATCAGTGCCAAATGAAATGACCCCACGGGGTGAAAGGAGATGGACTCCCTGAGTTAAATCTCAGGCCAGTGCCAAGGTGCTGGCTCCCAGGTCACTTTACCTACACCTGCATGTGACTTTCGACCTGTTTTAAACCATCCCAGAGAAGTGCAGAAAAAGTAAAAGCAGAACGAGAACCAATAAGAATGCACTGTGTCAATCATACCTCAATTTTTTCTTAAAAAAAAGCACATCGGTTTTAACTTTTTGCTTCTATCTGCAATTCAAATGCACTTTCAGAAGCAAAATGGGTTTCTTGATGAATGGGAAACGGATGGATAGAAATCAATTAAGACCTATAAAGCAATTAGGCAAATAATCTAATAAATAAAACCATCTTCAGAATTCATACCATGTGTGCAGTGCTTAGTTGCTCAGTCCATGTCCAATTCTTCGCGATCCCTGGGACTATAGCCCAGCAAGCTCCTCTGTCTATGGGATTCTCCAGGCAAGAATACTGGAGTGGGTTGCCATGCCTTCCTCCAGGGGATCTTCCCAACCCAGGAATCAAATTTGGGTCTCCTGAATTGCAGGAGGGTTCTTTACCAGCTGAGCTATGAGAGAAGCCCTCAGAATTCATACCACTAAAAGTTAACTGTGATCCTATAAAGCTTGAATCTTTTCCAAAAAAATATACATTAACCAATCACCTTCACAAAATCTAAGCAGCATGAAAACATTTTGCTTGTTGCTTGCCTGTTCTGCAGCCTGAGAAGAATATGCTCATTGGCACATTAGTAAAATTATAGCTTGATTCATACTTCAACAAAAGTTCCTTCTCTGCTAAAAATACTTAGTGGCTTCTAACAGTAAAAATCTACTCTGGACCACGTGTCAGAAAATTGTCACAAACACACCAGGAAAATGTTCTAGCCATTTTTCTTAAATAGTAATAAGGAAAAGAAACTTTTTTTTCCTGATTCAACACAGCAAGGAGTCAAAATTAGTAGTCAAAGTGACAGTATGATAAACATACTGAATCATAAAAAAAAAAAAGTGGGGCTTTGTTTTGCTGTGTTGTATTTGAGGCAGATGGGTATGAGAGCTTACCATGAAATTACTCTATCTCTTTTAAAATAATATAATTATCAGATAGCTAATGTTTTATGAGTGATTACAAGTCTCCTAATGGCTCCCAAAGTAAAACCTAAGCCTAATAAAATTTAATACAACAAACATTTTTGCAGCTGATTCACACTTGTATATGCCATGACTGTAGTAAACAAAGAAAAATCTTAAAAAGTCAAAATTTGACAAAGAAGCACACAGCCCAGAAAAAGAAAGAAAAACTGCTTTCCTGAACTAGCGTCTCACACAGGTGGCCACCGTGTATACATGCCCTCAGTCACAAGGACTGAGAGCTTCCTGGTGTGTCATCCTCTTATTAGCCAGATTTAGGAAAACAAAGAGGGAGAGATGAGGAAGGGAAAGAGTTATTGAAAGAGAAAGAGAAGACAAAGTGTTTTAAAAGTTAGTTATATACATTCTTACAAGTAATGGGGTATCAAAGTATCATTGCTATTTTCATCAGAGAAACCTCTTACCTTCCTGTTCTCCATTCTGCTTTTGAAAGATAAACCCCTGACTGATACTTCAAGACCTAGAAATTCTCAAACCGGTTCTAGCCTTTTGAGCAAAATGAGAAACAGCTTTCTGATAATTACTATAGAAACACCAACAAAAGCATCAATAGAAGAAAAAAAAAATAGAAACACCGTGCCACCACCTTTACCTCTGAAATCGAGAAAAATCTGCTCATCCATCAAGACACATCAGCCTGTTTTTACCACATTCCTGCCACTGTGAAAGCAGGACTTTTCTCTCCCTTCTGATAACAACTACAGCAGGGGCTGTGGCTTTGGTGCTGACTGTGTGGAATAAGCGTGTGGCCACTGAGGAACCTGATGTGGGGCACTGCCATTGGACAGGAAAAGGCTGGAGGTGGTTTCAGTGCTTCTCTTTGTACTGTCTCTCCCTTACACCGTGGGCAACCAAGAGGAAAGGTAACTGTACAGGCAAACACTCTCCTGAAAATCAAATTAAACTGTGCCCTCAAAAAGGATATGAAGAGAAATTTAAAGATACTTATTATTAGAATTTTTCACAGCCCCTCCACTAAAAACTGTTCAAAGGACCACCAGTATGTTAAAGGAACAACAAGAGCACTAGAGCAGAGAGACTCCGAGACTGAGTACTGGAAAACACGAGTTCCAATCTGAGGCTTACCAATCATCAGCTTTAAATTTGGACAATTAATTCCTCCTTTTACCAAATGACAAGGTTATAGATTCACCTTCAAGGTTTCTTTCTGCTCTGTTATCTTTCAAAACTCCTCTGCTTACAGTGCTGACTTCATACAGATTAAATAGAAATTGAAAAAAGAGGTTTACTCAAACTCTAAAAACCTATTCGTTTCTCTTACTCATATGAATATAATCTGAGCCTTCTGGATAAGAGAGGAAGAACCTAAAGAAAATGTTGAAAAAAGAACGTACTGAGTAAATAGTGATAGTAATCACTGTGCTTGTATGCCAATGAAATCTAATTTTACAGCTGAGCTCTACACAGCTGTGAAAGAAAGACTCTTGCCATGGCTTGCCACTTGAATGCGAGAAGGAGTGGTGATAACTGTTCATGCAGAAAAACTTCTTGAGACATGAGCAGTACCTGGAGGTATGCACCCAGCTGGTTGGTTGAGGCACAAATAGTCTGGAATTTGTCTTCTTGTCTGATATGAGTTCATTAGTGAAGTTAAATCGCAGTTGTCTGAAAAGGTTCCTAACCTTAAAAACATTCTTGCTTTTAAGCATCCAACTATAAACACAGGAGAATTAAGTGGCAACATTTAAATCCACAGGAGAAATCCTGTGAAATTGAGTTTAGATTAAAAACACCACCGCCACTGCTGCCGTGGATTAAAGTAAATAATAATATGTGATTCAAACAACAAATAAAAAAAGAACTGTCTGCTGTGCTCCAGAGGCTAAGGAGAGATGTGAAGCAGTCTAAGGTATAGGCCCCACCTTCAAGAATCCATAGATGCTTTCTTTATTCTAATTTAGCACAGTCACATCTGAACTCAAAACTACTATATAAGGAAGGCATTATTTCCTAAGAAGAAATAGTCTACATGTCTGAGGATCATATGTAAGCATTATATGTCTCAAGGCTATTTTTATAATTCTCCATGAATATACAGAGGTTGGCTGCTTCCACAGACCCTCAATATACCCCAAATCTTTAATGAAACACAAAAACTTCTTCTAAAATTACATCATTATATATACACAATCTCTGGACCTCAGATCCACATCCACACATAAACAGCTCAGTTCTACAAATATTAACTAAAAGGGAAAGGCGGCACAACTACAAAAAAAAAAGTTTACCAACAAAAGGTCCGTTTGTTTTGTTCATTGTTTTTAAACAGTGTTTAAAGAGGTCTGCAGATGTAATTAGACATTTTTATTAGAACACCTAGACTCCGGGTACACGCAGCACAATAAATCTCATGTCCCTCTCTCACATCCCAAGGATGACCGTCTAGCATCTACAAAAGAACATTCCAAAGCTATGAGCCCTTATTTTCACTCACATCCAAGCTAACTTTGTCACATACTTTATCCAAAGATGAGAATAACTGAAAATATTTCTTTGCAATGACTTAAAATTGTCTGTTTCTTTTTATCTTTTTCTATAGGGTGTTGGAAAAAAGTCTAGAAAACTATAATCCAAAAGTGGGGAAAAAAAAAAAAAAGTCACTCCTAAAACCCCCTCCAGGTCTAGGTCTATCCTATCTCCGCACCAGTCAAGCTCTAAGGTAGGGAGGTGGGGGCTGGGGGGGTGGCTGTATGTGTTGGGGGGGCGGGGGCGGGGCGCGGCAGTGCTGGTGGCAGGATTATAGAAAGAGATGAGATCTAAACTGTGAAGATACTCAACTCCTCACCCAGCCCTCGGGCATTATCACCTGCCTGGAAGCCCCACAGCAGGCTGACAGGTCCCACTGCTCGTCAGGGCCCTGGCTCAAGGTGTGCCTGCACAGGCCCTGGGTCTCAGTTCCTTCATCTGTAATGTGGGTGCTTTAATACAACTTCTAGATGGGCTTCCCTGGTGGCTTAGCGGTAAAGAATCTCCCTGCAATGCAGGAGACCCCGGTTCAATCCCTGGGCTGGGACGATCCCCTGGAGGAGGGCATGCCACTCCAGTATTCCTGCCTGGAGAATCCCACGGACAGAGCAGCCCAGAGGGCTGCACAGAGTTGGACAGGACAGAGCCACTGAGCAGTAGCGGCAGCACATTTCCCTCCAATGAAATCCAAAGTGTATTTTATTATTCTGCTTTTAGAGAGCTATTATGAATTAAATTCACATTTTTATAACCACTTGGGTACCTAACAGCCAGGTATAACACTTGTTACTTTGGGGGGAAGGGAAAATGTATTGCAAACACCAAACCATTTCTGGGAAAAGCTGAGAGGAAGAGTCCCCAAAGCAAAGACAGTCACAGCTTGAAGCCCCTGTGCACTAATTGTTCCCGAGCCTCTCAGCATGCAAGTGAAGGAGGCAGTATTCCCCTCCGAACAGATATTATTTTAACTAAGGTTGAGAGAGGTTAAATGATGTGTCGAAAGAGACTCAGACAGAAAGTGATGGTAAGACCTCAACGCTCTCTGAGCGAGCTGATTATAACATCTAAGAATCTGGCAACAAAACACGGCAGTGGAAGGGCTGATGAAAAATTCATAGGGTAGTGAATTTGAAAAATTAGACAAAACAAGCACATAGTACAAAATTCAAAAGGTAACTTTCAAAGACACCCAATCAAAGTACACTTCTCTCCTAGCCAGTCCCCAGTTCCCTGTACACAAAGCCAATAACTGAATTTTTGGTGTATCCTTACCAAGATGCAGATTTAATGCTTTTTTTAAAAAAACACTTTTTAAAGTAGCTTAAGGGAAGTTAAGCAAATTCATTGTACTATCATGTAGTCCAGATGGTTAAAACTTAGGGAGAAAAAGGAACCAGCAGAAAAACAAACTAGAAAATACTGAAGTTAAACCCTCAGTGGTGATATTCAGAGAGACTACTTTTGTTGTTGTTGTTGTTGTTGTTGGGCCATATGAAACACAAAAGCAAAATTGCTTCACAAAGGGGGGCAGCTTAGCAAGTTAGTGATGAGGAGACTGTTTAGAACAAGTTATTTGGTACAATGGGTTTCAAGATTCTATTATTTTCAATAGCCCAAAAGAAGGACTCAGCTGAAGAAAATCAAAAATAACATCAAGTCAAAGGACATGAAAAAGATAACCAATCATTCTTTTAACAAACATTTACTGAGTATCCACCGTGTGCCAGGGACTGTACTAGAATTTTAGGATTCTAGAAACAAAGGCATGAGGTTTAAATAGCATTACACTGAAATGTTATATTTGATAACCCAAATCCACATTGGACACTTCTGACAAAACCCCGTGAACAGACCACCATGCCCTATGAAACCTTCCATCTGAGATAAGCTTCCCAGTCTAAATCTGGTTTCCCAGCTGTGGCATCTTTCCTAGTCTTAAGTGTTCCAGAAGATGAATTTGTCTCAAAACATGCCCCCTTCCTCAACCTTCATTTCTGATTAACCAAAATACTAATTTTTTTTCTTTAATCAGCTCATATAGAATCCAGTCATGCTTATTTACACAACAACAAACTCAGTTTTGTCAGATTGATGTTATAAAACACTCGTGACAAGGATGAGCTCTGACACTGTTACTTCAGTCTCATAGAAGCATCATTGGTGTTTTATTCAGTCTATAAATACGCATTTCAAATATCTATAACACTTTATTACTAATTTTAGGTGTTGGTTCCAATATTTCCTCCTCTCCTATGTGGGGGGGAGACAGGGTGGTGGAGAAATAAATAAGAACAGTACCCGACACACTGAAAATCAGTTTACAAACGTTTTTTAAAACAAACTATTTCTTTAAGAGCCCACAACTGATGACGTCCTCATAAGCAGCTCTGTATTCTACCTGATGGGACTAAACACAAATACCAGGTGTTCCTTAGAACTTCAAGGCACTGAAACAGAAAATTGACATGAAATGATGCTTACAAAGAAACAAATTAGCAGGTGCAAAGACACACTGTGCAAGGGAGTATCTATTTACTATTTCAGATTTGGGGTCATTACAACAAAATTTTAACATGAACACTCACTTTACTAATTCAGACTAATATTTTTGAAAATTCCAAAATGTGGAATTTTTCAAGAAAGAAGAAAAAAAACTGCAACAAGATTTGTTTTACTAGATGAAATGGCAATTGGTCTATACAAACTCACATGCAAATGAAGTAAATCTAAATGTTTGAAAGCATGGTACTTGCTTATATTCTAAGCAACCCCTGTGAATAACGATGACATTAATTACACTAATATAATTTATTAAGAAAATGAAAAGAGGCTGCATTTATTTATTTACACTTAGGTTCTGCTTTGTGTAAGACACTCTTTTGTTCTGAAATCATTCAAACTTCAAATATAAGCAGTCCACTAACCGGCTTTAAAACCTTTTCAGAAAAATAACTTTAAATTTCAACTCTACTACAAAATGCATGGTCGCCAATTCAATCTTTCTATTTCTCATGCGAAAGCATGAAAGACAAAATATTTTTCAGTTAACACTATTGAAGGACACAAAAGCATAAGACTGAAAAAGACATAAAAACACTTTAGGATTATTAATAGTTACAACCTCATGAAACCCATTAAAAGAATTTCAGGATCACCCAAGGGCCCCCCATACCAGACCCTGACAACCACTACTCCATGCCAAGCACCTTAGATGTAAAAATGTAAATTCACTTTCTAGTAGACAAACTGTCCCTATTTTATATACTCTATGCATCCACAATTCACCTGGCAGGGTCTGAAACATAGAACAAATTAACCCAAATGAAAAGTCTCCAAATTCCAGCATGGACTTTTCTCTCCAGGAGTTTATGTTACACTCTTTGAAGTACTTTGGTGAAACAAATTCATTTGGGAAAATCTTGATAAGAGAGCAGCAGGCTGGAGGGATAGGAAATGGATGTTGGCGAACAGGTACTCCTGGGCTTGGAATGTCAGGAATGTGAGCAGACATTCGGGGACAGAGTGGGACCTTACTCCAATAAATCCAAGCCTACTGGACAGAGAGTGAGTTTGGTCTCTCTAGTAGTCACATTTATGTCCTGGATTCAAAGCAAACCATCAATTCCAAGGAAATAAAGACAAATAATTTTGTGTTGCCATTCCCAAGTAAGACTCTTGACTGCTCTCATCTCCAGACCTTCACTGACTGCTCAATGAGCCCATTTGAAATCCACAGATGACTTGATCTAGTGTCTTCTACAGTCACGGCTTTATTTCCTTTAGCCGCGGCCTATTAGGTCTTCACCAGAGAACCCAAAAGGAGTTTTCCTGACACATAAAGGTAACTCTTAAAACAAGAACCTCAAGCTTCGAATATAGACAGAACAGTTAGTGAAAAGGGGACATTCATTTTCCTAGAACAGCAAGTAAGCAAGATCAAAACATGCCACAGTCAACTGACTGACATTCAGCAAACACTGTTAGGTAAGGGGCTTCCCTTTTATTTTTAAAAATAGATTAAGCAAGCACATTAATTTTTCACTGTCCACTATAAATAAATGGAAGTACAAAATACTTTCTTTACAAGGGGATTCTGGCCAGGCGCTGTGAGCCTGACCCCGAGTGGAAAGTGTGTTTACGTTGCGGAGAGGCCGCATCGTGTGCTGGTGGGAATTCCCACTTCTCACAAACCTCCCACTCAAGGGAGGCCTCCACAATAGGTACTCACACAGGAAGCAGGCCTGACTAGGAGCACCTCTCAGACTGTTCCAGAGAGAACTTTCTAAGGCAGGCGACGGTGAACCGCTGTAAATGCCATGTTCACAGGCCCCAACTGCCTACGCTTCAGGGTCAACAAAGCTGGTGTTGTCCACAATCAAGCCCCCAAGTTCTTCCCAAGGTTAAAGGGAAGCAGTCGACAAGTACATTTCATTTTGTAGCTAATCTCTCAGGGTGTCACTTTGTTTTAAAAAAAAGTCACAAGGACATGACATTTGCTTTTCTCAAAAATGGAAAATACTCCTAAGAAGCTATTGCTTTTCAAAACTAATGAAAGGTGCTAGTATTTAATAGGCAATTTAAAAGAATTCAAAATTTTAAGTCACTTATCTCTACTGAAAATTAGGGTTCCTTAAATACTGACCATTCTGCTTAACTGCCAAAGCAAAAAAATAATTATTTTAACACCTCAAACGAGAAAATGGGCACTGTCAGCATCGTATCAATGACTTCTGCACAAATATGTGAGGAAATAAAGATAACAGTGACACGTGCCATCAACTCAATCAACTGCTAGTTGAAAAATGAAATAAACAAGTAAGTTTCATAAATTTGTGGGCCCAGTCACTCAGTCATGTCTAACTCTTTGCAATCCCATGGACTGCAGCCCACCAGGCTCCTCTGTCCATGGAATTTCCCAGGCAAGAATACTGGAGTGGATTGCCATGTCCTCCTCCAGGGGATCTTCCAGACCCAGGGATCAAACCCGCATCTCTCGCAATGGCAGGTGAATCACCGAGCCTCTATCAGTTTGACTTTTTTCTCCCTACCTTAACTTTAAAACACACACACACACACACACACAACTGAGTTCTTTCAAAAATGTTGATTAAATTCTCAATACCCCATTTCTCAACCTGCTAAAGAGGAGTAACAGCTGCTTCCTACAGGAGTATTCTTAGGTTATTAAATAATTTAATGATACTGGGCAAGGGGCAACTCTCCTCTGGCTTGCTGGTCTCGTTTCTCTAACTAGGGGACTAAATCCATGATCAAGGTCCCTGGCAGCTGTAACAACTTGTTAGTTTGGGTACAGCAACAAAGAATAACACTATTAGCACATACATCTCAAGGACTACTGATAGGAAGTCTAACACTTACGGCAGTCACCGTAAAACGAAAAGGATCTGTACCCATAAATACAACTACTTACAAACTTCAGGAAGTCACTACTGCAACATGGAAAAAGTAAACCAGAAATATTACATGGAGATGTTCATAACAACATTCAATGGAATGTACAGGGTATATATGTACACATAACTGCTTATAAGACTGTAATGAAATAAAACCAAAATGTTAACAATGGTTAACCTATAGATAATGAAATGAGTTATAGTTTTTCTTTTGTATTTATATTTGAACATCTATAATTTGTATAATCAAAGCTAACTTTTAAAAACCCATATAATTCAATCTAAGTTGCCATGTGACTGCTTACATTTTTGTGATGAAATATTTCCAAATTAATGTACAAGTGTACAAATAAAGACCTGAAAGACACGATTCAGCCAACTCTCCCAGGAGGAACTTCCACCATTCGGCCTGGACTGTGCGGAACCAAACAATGGAAGAACATCTGTGGTTAACTAATAGATTGATTTGGTAACATTTACAAAACCAGCCCTGTGGTTATGCCTGCTGAGTAATCCCTAAGATTAGGCATGCTCACTAGGACCAACCCTAACAGCTTTTTTGCTTTTTTATTTTTTTAAAGGGAGGAAGGGAAAGCAGGTTCCCCAGTCTTTTTACCTTTTTTAGATAACAAGCACTCCAAAAAATCTTCTTTGAACTGCCAAAATAAATCAAACTTTCTAGGTGGAGAAGTCTCCGTCAATCAAATGAGACCCAGCAAGTCTCAAGATAAACTAATAATAGCAATCTGTTACATACTCACTTAGCTGTGCTAACTATGCTAGTCCCTAGCTAGCACAAAGGACTTCAAAAACTCTAGCTATGAAAAGTACGGGGTGGGGCCAGAGTTCCCTCAGGGTTGGCAGGCTTCATTCTCAGTGGAAAAGTAATTACCCATTCTTATCTTTGTGGTTTCTTTCTACTGGTGCACCCTCCTTCATCTGAAACCTAGAAATATATGTCCTGTGTTTTAATTCCCATAACCCCATATAATACATGTTCACTCTAGGAATCTGGAAATACAGAAAAACAGGACGAAGGTTTCCTTTCACCTAGAAACATCCACTGTTAGAAAGCTGATGTGTTTTGTTTCAATTTCTTCTATCCATAAGTAAGTAAGTGTTAGTCACTCAGTCGTGCCGGACTCTTTGTGACTCCATGAACTGCAGCCCACCAGGCTCCTCTGTCCATGACATTCTCCAGGCAAGGATACCGGAGTGGGTTGCCATTTCCTTCTCCAGGGGATCTTCCCAACCCAGGGATTGAACCCAGGTTTCCTGCACAGCAGGCAGTTTACCGACTAAGCTACAAGGGAATATGAAACCTATTAAGTTAGAGGGCTATAGTTCACACAGTATAGACCTGCCTATTTTTCATTTCTGATATTTCATGATCATAACACTGACAACTTTTAAAAAATAAAGAACTGGTTCCTAACTAACATTTTCAGAGAATGTGGCAAAAATCTTCCTCAGAGTCCTTGACCTTAGCATAAAGCAAGGGAATACCATGTATTCAACTGAGATGACCAATGTGTACCAAAGGCATAATTTCTTTCTCGCTATAATCAGGTTATAATGATATAATACTCTTAGATTATGTGTAAGTATTTAAATAGAATTATGAAGTGAATGATCCCCATACAACACTGTAAATTCAATTTTTTGTTTCTGTGTTTCCAGGTAAAAAGTTTTGCTTTACACAATGAAAGATTATGCTGCCAATTTTCAATGCATTTAAAATCAACCTGCTTAATAAAGGGAGATGTACAAAATACACTGTTTATAGGGAAATAACAACATAGAGGAATAATAGGTTAACAAACAGAAGGGCTATGCTATAGTCCAACTTCTGAAAAACTAGGAATATGTTTTTCACAGACAACAGAAATCAAAGACTATATACCAAAGTGTTCACAGCAATTATGGTTAGGTAGGTAGGATGAGGGCTTCCCTCGTGGCTCAGACAGTAAAGAATTCACCTGCAATGCAGAAGTTTGATTGCTGGGTTGGGAAGATCCCCTGGAGAAGAAGTCCAGTATTTTTGGACTTCCCTGGTGCTCAGACAGTGAAAAATCCACCAGCAATGTGGGCGACCTGGGTTCAATCCCTGGGTTGGGAAGATCCTCTGGAGGAGGGCACAGCAACACACTCCAGTATTCTTGCCTGGAGAATTTGCATGGACAGAGGAGCCTGGTGAGCTCCAGTGCATAGGGATGCAAAGAGTTGGACATGACTAAGTAAGCACAGCACAGGTAGGATGAAGAATTTATTGATACATTTTGACCTTTATTTTTTTAAGAGATACTTTCGCTAAGGAGAAAAATGTATGCAGAACACAGACCACTTTACAGGCAATCTCATATTTGTCAAAGAAGCCATTGGAATAATGAGAAACAGATAATGGACATCTGGCCAACGAAAATCCTGTTGTACAAACCACACTTCTAAGACTTCCCGAGAAGGGTCGCTGACGGTAGCAGCCTCACCTTCTCAACGGGCGCGGTGGCCCACAGGTGTGGCTTGCCTTCACCCTGGGCGCAGCTGGGCCGACCTGCAGGCATGGTGCGGCCTTGGCTCCTAGAAACTGTTTTCAGTTTCAAGATATACCACAGACTCCTGAATCTAAAAAGGAACCTTGAAAAGTTCAGTCTGACACAGGCTTGCACAATACTTAAACATCCCTAATTGACCACAGGCTTCAAAATACCATAACCCAGCACTTTTTTTTTTATTATCCTATATCCTTCAGTTAGTTATCCCGGATGTCCTCTCTCAAAACAGTCGGTGAAAACACATTTATTTGGAAAAACAGGATGATAGGAATAGATAAGGTCAGAATTAGACATAACCATGTCTGAGTCAGTAAAAAAATATAAAGTATTGAATATTTTAAAATCACCACTATGGAAAGGATCCTTTAATAAAATTGTTCCTCTGACTCTTCCAATCCTGACCAGCAGGGCCAGCATCTTAATTCAGGAGTGGAATCAAATCACTTCTAGATTCTGGAAACATCTGGAACCATCTTATCCTGCCTACCATCTCTCTCTCGTCTCTCCGTTCTGTCCACTCTAACCTGCACACACACAGACCGTGTAATTCATTCTGACACATCACTTTCCCTGGGCCACCACTCACTTTCACAAACCAGGGATTCTTCAAGCAGAAGCCAGAGCAGCATTCACGAGAGCTGTAGAATGAGGGACTTGGCGCTGTGGAAGCAGGAGTTCCCCTGAGCTAGCCGCTCCAGGTCTGATGCAGGAAATACTGCAACAGAATCAGGTGGGGTGCTTGTTTAGAAGCATTACTTTCTCATGAATGTTCATGGCAGCATTGTTCATAAATGCCAAGAAAAGGAGAAACAACCCAAACATTTATCGACTTTAAGATAAATACGGTATACCTACACAATGGAAAATTATTTGGCAATAAAAAGGAATGAGGTACTGACACATAACATGAATTAACCCTGAAAATACTGTGCAAAAGGGAAAAAGCCAGTCACAGAGGGCCACATATTGTATAGCTTCCTTTTTATGAAATGTGCAGCATAGGTGAATTTTTAGAGACAGAAAGTAGATTGGTGGTTGCCTGAAGCTTGGGCCGGGTGTGGGCATGGCAGAGTGACTGCTAACAGTAAAAAGTTTCTTTCAGAAGGTACAAAAATGTTCTAGAATTTGATAATGTTGGTAATTGTACAACCTTGCCAATATGCTAAAATACATATATATTGAAATTGACATCTTAAATGAGTAAACTGTTTGATGTGAATTATTTCTCAATAAAGCTGTTTAAAGATCCAGATCCTTCGATTCCACTTCAGAACTACTAAATCAGAATCCCCAGGATTCCAGTGACCTGGATATCTTCCCTCTGAACAAGGGCAGGTGATGTGCATTTTCAGAAAAGTCCTAAAATACACTATACCATGTCTTAGATCTTTCCTAATGCTATATTTAGAAGCTAGGTGTCATCTTCTGTAGCTCAAAAACACTTTTCAGGCCAAAAAAATCCCCTACAGTCTCCTGCCTATATAAATGTGTTTCCTACTCTGTTCACACAACTCTCCCTCCCGCCAGCGTCACAACTCCCCAGAAGCATGTGATGGCTGAAACTGTGCTCATGTTCCTCTCCTCCTCTTTCCTAGGACATTTACCTTTGGTCCAAGCCTTCAGTTCAGTTCAGTCGCTTAGCCGTGTCTGACTCTTTGCGACCCCATGGACTGCAGCACGCCAGGCCTCCCTGTCCAAGGCTTATCTGCTGCTTACCACCACCTTAAGGTTACTCCAGTTTACAAAGACTTCCACTAAGAGCTCTCTGGGCATTCCTACCCTCAAGTGTGAAAGGAGAGTGATGGACTGCTCGACTTTCTCCCATATCTGATCGTTGAGCCTCGCTGAAGATTCAAGAGACATTCTAGGCAAGCAAATTTTCCTCATTCACTTATTACCTCCAAATAATGTGTTTTGGGCAAACTTCTCCCAAAGTCTGAGGAAGTTAGATAACAATTTAAGGAAGATTTTTTTTTTTTTAAGGCGAGAGAAATACACCTGTTAAAAGGTCCTCAGGATACTGGTATAGGACCCTGGCATGTGGCAGAGGCTCAGATATTTGATGCATTCCTTGATATTCAAGAAGTTACTTCTTTAGCTTCAATCTATTCAGACTTCTAGGTTTGCTGAAGTAGCTACAAAGATCTTCCACATACAGGAGACCTACACTCTGTATTGCTCCTGTCTGACATATGAAGGTTGCTGTCCTTCTTTGCCAAGAGCACACAATAAACCCCTATCAAAGAGACCTGTAATATGTGTTGGTCTTTCTGCCAGTGATGATGGCTTATGAAAGCATTTGAAAGAAGAGTTGTTAAGGGTAGAGGTGCATTCCATGGTCATGAAATGAACAAAGATAACTGGCTCATCTTGGGATTAAGCTGTACTCTTATTTTCTGAAGCAGTAAAAAGTCATTCATCACTGCCCCCCACCCCACCCACATACACAGCACAATGTTAGTGAAACGCCAGAGCACTCCAGCTGACGTTGCTGGAAGCAACACAATTATGAAAATTGCTCTTCGGTGACTACTTGTGTCAAGATGAATAAACAAAAATTTCACATGTGTTAAAATAAAAGCCTATTATTTGAAGAAGCTAACAACTTTTGTGTTACATTTTATCAGTATAAAATGCATCCTTCTATTTCCAGTAACTGTAGTGACAAAGCTTCATAAAGCTGAAAATTAGATGCTCCAAAACAAATAAACACATACATATATGTATACATACATGCATAGATATATACTCTTCAGAAAAAGCACTAGGAAATTACAGAAGCCATACTCCTATAATGCCTATTTCTAAATCTATAAAATATCAGACTCCTGTAATATCTAATGATTTTTTTCAGATGTTTACAAATTAAGGGAAAATGTGCACCTCTTCTTCAAACTGTACTCTCTTTTCATATGTTAATATTACATAAAAACCTTGGTAATTCAAAACTGAGTAAATCCAATCTATATATATAAGAAGCATCTGCAACAATATAAATGCAATTAAAACTTTGAACAGCACTGCCAAGTGAAACTCCTACTTGCTCTACTTAACAGATGAGACATGCTTGTACCTCTAACAACTGCTACTTCAAAAAAAAATATTTTCCCATGGATGGACCTAAAGATTACCATACTGAGTGAAACAGATCATATAGAGAAAAACAAACGTTATATGATATTGCTGACATGTGGAATCTGAAAAAAAGGTACAAATGAACATATCCACCAGACAGAGTCACAAATGTAGAAAACAAACTTACAGTTACCAGGGGGTAAGGCTAGGGGGAGGGATAAATTGGGAGATTGGGAATGACATAAATACATTATTATATACACGAAGAAGTGAAAGCGTTAGTCGCTCAGTTGTGTCTGCCTCTGCGATCCCATGAACTGTAGCCCTCCAGGCTCCTCTGTCCATGGAATTCTCCAGGCAAGAATACTGCAGTGGGTTGCCATTCCCTTTTCCAGGGGATCTTCCCAACCCAGGGATCAAACCCACATCTCCTGTGTTGGTAGATGAATTCTTTACCATCTGAGCCACAAGGGAATATGTAACTAATAAGGACCTACTGCATATCACAAGGAACTCTATTCAGTACTCTGTAATGGCCTATATGAGAAAATAATCTAAAAATGAGTGGCTATATGTATAACTGATTCACTGTACTGTATACTTGAAACTATCAACATTGTAAATCAACTATACTCCAACAAAATTTTAATATTATCCCAAGTACTTCAGACGAATTTTATTTTATTCTACTGCGTTGCCCCAACTCCTTAACCCCAGTCTTATTTTAGTAAATTATTTCCCAAATTCTTCATAGCACTGAAGAGAGTACTAAAATGAAAACTTAAATTAGCTCTATTATTTTCACTAAACAGATAATACAAGGTAAAGAATGGTTTAGTTGTAATCCTGTGTGCTGGAGCCTAAGTAAGGATATTCTCTCAGTTTATTTTCACAATCCCATCATGTTAGACGAAAAAACAAAGTGCTAAGGAGTACTACCCTGCAGAGGCAGAAAACCTGGGTTATGCTGATTCCACCAAGAACTCTGTGTGCATTCTAAGCACAAATGCTTCTCCTGCTCCTTAACAGGTGCTATTTGGTGAGAACCCTGGCTTTTTTCTCAAGCCCACTCAAAGTGATTTGGCACTTGCCTGGATTACAGCGTTTGAGAAAGCCTCACTGCCCCATGCCAGTGAGGGTTAAGAGATGGCTACCAATGTGGTGAGATTAAAAAATTGAGAAGACCCAATGCCACATATTTGCCATCCTCTGTGCATCAAGGCTCCCTCCACTCAGTCATTCTCAGTCAGAGCCGAAGTAGTAGAAAAAAGAACATTCTGTCCAATGCTGGACAAGCTTCCAGCCGAAACCCTGGTCCCCACCTCTGTTTTGTCCAACATTTCAAAGACAATGGTAATGTCCAAGAATTTTAAATCGACTGTTAAAAGTTTAATCAACACCTGATAATTAAGATATTAGAATTCAGCACAGCGACTCAACTTATTTAACAGACCGTCGCGTCTGACAGATTACCACAATCAGAACACTACTACAAATGAATACATGTTGAAATCATATGTATGAGTGAAGTCAGATAAAGGTGAGTAGACAGATCTGGAAATTTCTCCTCAGTTTTCAAACATTTATTGGGTATCTTATGTGCCTGGCACTGTGCAAACACTAGAAATACGGTTTTACACATTTGGCTAACTTTGTAAATGAGCGAAGATTTCAAAAAAAACACCTTCAAATAATGAGAGTGAGATTTCTCAAACCTCCATGTCCTTGATCTTTTTACAAAACAGTCTTATTGGAATCTTTTTTTTTTTAATGCTCCAAGAGGTATTAAGGTCTGTCAAAGGTATTAAGATATTGCTATGACTGACATTATAATCTGAAAGCATCATACTGCTGAGGGCTCAGCAAATCTGACATTCAACTTGTGTGTGGTGTGTGTTGCCATCTACCCACTACCTTCAATCAAGTGATGATTCAGTCCCGACCTCAGCAGACAGCTGTGCCGCGTCGTTTCCTGCTGCCAGCACTCACTAAAGAATTCTTACTGTTTTTTCCTGGGGTCTAAGAAATCCCTGTAGTAGAATGTCTTGCCCCAATCTTACACTGTGCTCCTACAACGTACATTCTGAAACACGTTTTCAATACAGTCTAAAAGATGTGTTCATACATTCTTGATTCATAGATTTCACTCAGAAATGAGAATTCATAAAGGAGATAATTTGTTCTGAACTAATTTTTACTTCGCAAAATCCTGTGGGTATCAGTTACTAAAAGCTCACAGCACATCGAAAATCCTACTCATTCAAAACTAATTCTGTGAAATTCAACACCATGACCAGTCAGTTCTCTCTCAATGCCTTTTCTGTCCATAAGAGAGCTAATTTCCCTATCACTTAAACCAGAACCCTGAATATTATTTGGCCATTGTCTACGCATCTTAAAAGCCTTATTGCTGGATACGTGAATAAAAATAGTTCTTTCTTGTACCTGCTATACAAGCTATTTGTTTTAAGCATCATATATCCTTAGGAGAATGCCTTCAACACAAATGAGATTGCACTTGTACAGCCACCTTTTGTAGAGTTTATTTTTAAAATGATTTCTAAATGATCAATTATATTTCAAAACATACTTATGAAGACTCAATTTTTCAAATTTGCTGTATGTACACTATTGATATATTTCAATTTTATAAAGCATTTCACAAGGAATTCTAGCACTGCACACACTGCCTGAAATCTACATGATGTGAGAAAAGAGGACCTCAGAGACTTGGTTTAATTTGTTTTATTACAAATACCAGCTGTGTGACTCGAGTGTCTCCAAGCCTTCATTTATCTGCAACGTGATGTGGCTGGACTAGATTATCTGCAAACTTCCTTACAATTCTAAATTCTGTGATTCTAAACACAGCAATTTCACTAATTTGGGAGGAGAGTCATAAATAAAGTACCACTTAAAAGATATTTTCCCAGGACCTCCCTTGGTCCAGTGGTTAAAAATCTGCCTGCCAATGTAGGGAACATGGGTTCAAATCTTGGTCTGGGAAGATCCCACAAGTCTCGGAGCAACTAAGCCTATGGAGCCGCAACTACTGAGGCCACAGCCTGCAACTACTGAAGCCCTCGCACCTAGACCTCGTGCTCTGCAATACAAGAGGCCACCTCAATGAGCAGCCTGCACACCACAGCAGAAGAGTAGCCACCGCTGCTTGCTGCAGCTAGACAGCCCAAGCGCAGCAACACAGACCCAGCACAACTCAAATATTTTCCCTAGAAAGCACTTTTTTTTTTAACCACGTCTCTTTAAAGAGCAATCACAATAGCCATATAACACTCATTCATGTCACACCTTGAATGATATGCATTTTTAGGCTGCAGACTTCTCAGGAACAAGATGTGGCAAGCACTACCCTGGTTCTAATTAATTCCCTGAAAATGTGAATGGCTGAGGAGATGAATGGTCAAAGTTCCCAGAGCCAAAGGCAGAAGCGAATATACTGCGTTACTCTTCCTGCTATCCCGGGACTACAGTGTGTCCTAGAAATCCCTGAATGAGGCCAACCCAGGGCTCTCAGACTCTCCTGCAGCCCTCTTGAGGTACAAAAAGATTACCAACGGAGAGTCGTTTAATTCTTGTAGCCCCTGGCAAATACCAAAGATTCCAAATCATATTTTTACATCAGCATAAACTTTTCCACCATGAGAGTTTCATTTCCCTTCTAGCATGTTACAACCTATACTAGTCTCAAAAACACAACTCAGCATTTAAATTTTGCAATGCAATTTTTAAGGTTTTTTTTTTTTTTTTTTTACACTTTCAGCACGTTTAGGACTATCTAGTCCAATTTCTTATTTTTTAGAGGTCACAGCATTGATTAAGAGTCAGGTCTCCTGCCTCTCAAATCTCTTCAGATTTCTACAAATATGTTCTACCTAAGTTCATACAGGAAAACTAACCAAGCTGTATGCTCTTTACAACACCCACACACATATATACCCACTCCAACTTACTAAACTCCAAAATGTTAATTATTCCACTACCTTTCCCCTAGTCCATCAGGTTCTCTGCAAAGTCCCAAACCAGGCAACTAATGAAGCTCTCAGAGAAAACAAGTGTTACCTACACTTAGTAAGTCTCCAAAAGAACTACAGCACAAGGAAAAGACAACCACACCTAAAATAGTCATTTACAATATAGGCATGGTGAGTTACGTGTCTTAACTAGAAGCATATGACCTGAAAAACAGGACATCAATATATTTGTAAAAAGAAAGACCACTCAAAACAATCCTCTACATTCCATCTGGATTCTACACTAAATTTTAACGATGTCACTGCCTGACATTCCTGGAAGTGGCCTGATAGAAATGTAATTGCAAGTCCAATGAAATGGGAGGGGAAACATTTAAACATATACAGAAACAGGAATCGAGTCATGCAGTATCCTTTTTTCTAAACCCAGCCAGGGGATAATTTTGAAAGTATACACCATGGAACAAATATTTTGCTTCATGCTAATATGCCTTATGTGAAAAAGGAATGCTATCAAGGAAGTCTGAAAACTCTGCACTGAATAGCTACAGGTTCTTTAATGCTGGATTTCAAGAACTAATATGTACTTAGAATCAGTACAACTTTACCCAAGGGCTAGTGTTTATTAGATAATGATCTTTTGGTAACACTGCTCTAACTTAATAATTTTCAACTCTCTTAATGAAATTACCTGAAATTCTACTTTATACAGATTGTGTAATGATATGTAAGTAGCATCTCACCTAGTTTCTCCACCTGAGAACTTAGCCTAATCTTTAGGAAAAGAGTCAAAAGAAGACAGGATCTAATGGTTAATCCTATACAATTCCCGAGGCTAAAGCCTGTACAATCTTATTCACCCATACAATGTCCAAATATAAGTCACATTTCCACATTAAAGATGTTTTGAAATTGTCTAGTTGTTTTGAATTCCTCTAGGAAGAGAAAGCCATTTCTTCTTCCTATTAAAGGGATCCAAAGGTCAATTTTTCAAGTCTTTAAGGTAACAACAAATCTAAAACATTCACTTTTCCTGGATGAAAGAAAATCACTTTTTCCAAACAACAAAATGCTTTCTAAATCTTTTGCATTTCCTGCCAATATTAGAAGCAGGAGAAAAAAAATCTCCTCAGGAGACAGGAAATAGTACAAATAGAGAACACACACCTTTAGAGCCCTTCTAATGCTGTACCTGAGCACAAAGCAATGTGGCCATACACTTGAAACATTTAAACGAATTACACATCTACAGTTCAACAAGGAAGCCTTTTTTCCCCAGACTCGCATTCCATGCTGCCACTTGTACAGTCAAAACAGTGAAGTTCATTCCTCTAAGTCTGAAGCACTCTCTTCCCTGTTGCATACTATCAGCACTCACAGCTAAAAATCATAAAAACTCGAAAGAGGTAGAGGTTTTAAATAATCATAACATCAAGGGGCTGTTGATGTCCAAATGGCTATAAGAGCCAAGAAGGGAATGTCAACGAGTAAAGTAGTTTACTTTCCTTGCTTCTTGTTTTGGAAACATGGCCATGAATAAATAATTCATATTTACATTTTTATTATATTTTAAAAGTTTAAGTATACACATGATGGCAAAAAACAACTGACAGCCTCAGCACCTCGTGAGGGAGACTTCTGCAAGTAGAGCAGACACTTCTTCTAAACACGGAGCTGACACAAAGCTTACAACCTTCACTATGGTGCAAGAACACAGGTCCATGTTGCCAGGCTTTCAAGAGAAACCAGAAACCTTGTTTTATGTGAAATCCCTTCATTTTCAAAAGCTGCCTCTAAATTTTAAAAAACACTGTGCATGCCACATCTCCCAGCCCAGTTTAAAAATTCAATCTCACCCTATCAGATGAAACAATTGGCATTATCCAGAGATGTCCAATCATTTGCCCAAAGCTGGAAATATTACCTAAACTCAGTGTCATAAATTTATAGTACTAGGTATATAATATACCACATGTTGATTCACTTAAATCACCAAACTACTGTGGACCTACTAGGGGTTAAATGCTGTTCCAGACCAGTAATTCACTAGTGCACAAGAGAAACAAAAGACAAAAACCCCTTGCTCTGATGAAGTTTTACATTCTAGAAAGGAGAAACTTTGGTCTCATTGGAAAAGACCCTGATGATGTGAAAAACTGAGGGCAAGAGGAGGCGACACAGGATGAGATGGTTGGGTGGCATCACTGACTCAATGGACACGAGTTTGAGCGAACTCATGGAGATAGTAATGGTCACAGAAACCTGGCGTGCTGCAGTTCACAGGGTGGCAAAGAGTTGGGCACGACTTAGCAACTGAACAACAAAGGAGAAATGATCATGCCAAGTTAGGAAGTAGTATGTAAGACAATGATATTCTATGCATAAAAAACACACACACATGAAAAAAGAGCAGGTCGAGTAGAATGAAGGGCACTACAGAATTAGTCTCATGTCTTATGAAGGTTCTAGTTGGGGCCAAAATCTTTTCTAAGTAGTGAGAAGCCTAACACAGCTCACATATAACCAATGGGCAAATTACCTTGTGTATGCCTGTTTCCTTATTCACAAAACAAAGATACTGTTTAACTGACCTATCTGATGCCCATTATTGTAAGACAATCTTCAGTTACTACTTGAGAAAAGTGAATTTGTAATATTTTAATATTATATTTACGATGCAGTATTGTGATTATTTCTAGTCATTCAGAATTAGATTCTAGTCCTTCAAAAGGAAAAAGCAGCCACTAAAATCATTAACATTTCCTCTCCCCTCTAATGTCGACTGAGCCAAAGGCCATAGAAGTATAGCAACCACTATGAATTTTGAGCTACAGTGTGGTGAAATGTAGAAAACTTTTATTTTTTTATGCCACCTGATACAAACAACTGACTCATTAGGAAAGACTGAAGGCAAAAGGAGAAGGGGGCAGCACAGGATGACGTGGTTAGATAGCACCACTGACTCAATGGACATAAAACTGAGCAAACTCCAGGAGACAGTGGAAAACAGGAGCTCGGCGTGCTGCAGTCCACCAGCCACAAAGAGTCGGACATGACTTAGTGACTGAGCAACAACAACTGGGCAGGGGGTGGGGGTTATTTTTAATGAAAGAGTACAACGAACTTTCCTAAAAATAATAATTTTTTTTAAACCATTAAGGCCACAATGCAGTGAAGAAACAGACCTAAACCTAGGCCTGGGTCCACATGGCAACCACTTTCATTTCACAAAAGATGTTAAGGATTTAATAGTATAGAAACAAGATTTATAATCCCTGATGCCTTTCTTGTGATATCATTTAATATGAACTGATCACATCCATAAGTATCATAACAAGATGTCAATTTACAGAAGAAATAAAGTTCTTCATATTCTCCTCCCTTTTTCATTCTCCTGATTATCCAGCAATTACCATTTTCTCTTATTTTGCGTTTGCTTCCTAACAGCTAATATATTTTACTCTCTGTGAAGTTGCTAGCAATGCATTCTATTGGCCATCTTTACTTTCTGGCACATAAATGGACAGAAAGTACAGGACATTATCACTGTGAGACACTCTCCATCAGTCTCCGGTGCTCCTCCATGTCCTGCAAGGTATGCTAAAAGGCAAAGCCCTGACTATTTTGTGTGCAGGCTATTTCTCAAAGTTCTGTTTGCAATGAACAACCTTGACAGATAATAGCTCTCCTCTAGACAAAGCGCAGGTTCACTCACTGCATGCTGCAGAAGTAGTGGATTTCCCAAGTAAAGTGTCCCTAAGCAGAAACACAGTAGCTCAGCAGTAAAGAATTTGCCTGCCAATGCAGGAGACTTGGGTTCAATCCCTGTGTCAAGCAAGATCCCCTGGAGAAGGAAATGGCAACCCACTCCAGTATTCTCGCCTGGGAAATTCCATGGACAGAAGAGCCCCGTGGGCCACAGTCCATGGAGTCACAAAAGAGTCAGACATGACTTAGCAACTAAACAACAACAACACAACAGCAGAGACACCACCTGACTGTGCACAGCCCCATCTGGACGCTCACATCACCCGTGTGGGACTTGGGGGCGAGCAGGGACGACACAGGTGCTGGAGCTCATGCTGTGGGGTACACCCCTCGCTGTGGTGCCAGAGCTCCTTGTCTTCTGCCAACATTGGTAAGACAGTAGCGTGGTCACTATTATCTTAGGGCAAAATCAAACCCCAGACTCAACAATGTCAAATCAAGTTGAAGAATCACACATTTATTCAGCTATGTCATTCTTGGTAAGCTTATATACAACTCTTGCAAATCCTCAGACCCTAAATACATGCCTAATTTCTTCTGTGCTTTATCACTGATGTATACAAACATAAACACACACTACAATAGAATAGCCCACTCCGTATTAGGTTTCAGAACTAGTTAATAAGCTCCAATGGAATCCATCTGTCACTAATTCAGGACCTCCTACTTCTAAATAAAGTTAATCAGAGAGCTACATCTGGATGTGAACCTGCTGTTTCCAATCAAGTCTTCCACCCTTTCCCCCTCTGCACAGGCCACTGCAGAAGAAAGCAGAGTAAGTTCTAGGCAGAGTACTAAAAGTCCAGATTAAATCACACATCTCTGGGCCTGAATCTGTTTACCCATAGAGCAAGAGGGCTGGACCAGAGGGACACATTTCTTTTTCCAGCTAGAATTCCGATGATTCTACTTTCAGCCTATACATGGGTGGAACATTCCTTGCTGCTTTGTTCAGTGCTGGAAAGTGTGGTCCTGCTAAAAAGCTGGAGAATGAACTAGATGTCCTCTCAAGATGCCTTCTGGCCCTATAATCCCATGATGTGCTTATAATGGAATTTGGCTATCCTTATAATTAGAAATGTAGTCTGCTGGTCACACATCTGGATCAGATAAATCTGCACAAATAGCATTTCACCAGAAGCAGAAATGCCAAGCATATAACAGCTGTGTTGTTACATCAGCCTTGCAAATAACAAGGAATACTATTTATCCATAGAAAGCAAATGACTACAGCAGACAGGGATAAAGCTGATTTCATTCAAATTACTTTGGGGTGGGAGACATGTTTATAAAAGAAAAAAGTATATGTTGGTCAGACTTTCAAATTTACAAGATCAGTACAGGAAAGACTTCCCATACGTAAGAGACCACAAATGCCAAAACACTACTTCCTTATTTCCTGCTATCCTAGTTAATGATGAGTTTCTTGTTTGAACTTTTGTAAATGTAATAGGCTCCTCTGACTTACATGTCAACATATCACAAGAAGCCCTGAACCTAATCCACAATTAAGTATTATCAAAGTGTCAAATGTACTCTGGGAATATTCACATCCATAGAAAATAAATGTGCTTCAAGTTAACAATTAATTTCACTCAACCAATGTGCTGGATAATATGAAACAAGAGGAAATTATTTTCCTTAAAAGAAATAAACACTCTTCCTAGCCAATTAGGTAAGCATTAACCACCTTACACTTTGAAGCTCATTTCTTAAACCCAAAAAAACTTTGCTCTGAGGAACAACTGACAAAAGGCATGACTAATGGCAAACAGGTATGAATACAAAATCTGTCACCTATTACTAACCTTACCAACACAACTGCTCAGTCTTCTAATTTGCAATACTGTTAATAATTTTACTTTTCCCATTCAAAAGGGTATTCACCTTGTGGGCGATAATGGAGGTTTGTCAATCAATAGTAACAAACATACTACGCTTGTAGGGGATGCTGATAATGGAGGAGGCTGTGCATGAGGGCAGAGGAGTATATGGGAAATCTCTATACCTTCCGCTCAGTTTTGCTGTGAACCTAAAACTGTTCTAATAAAGTCCTCAAAAATGTATTCAATATAATATATAGACTTTAAAAAATAGAAAGTAACTTTCATATCAAGTAAATGCCCCATATTGAAATGTGTATATGAAATAAGATCCTTAGAATTTAATGTATAAAATGTTAAGACTCAGTAAGTCACTTTACATATAATCACTTTTCATATACAAATTTTTAAAAATCCACAATGTTAGTAATAATTACCATTACACCTCAAAAATCCAGACTTAAGTTTTGTGCCACATAAAGAAAAAATAGAGAACAAAGAAAGCAAGCCAACCAAGACAAGGAAGAAAAAAAAACCCACAAAAACCAGAGTTACATTTATGATGGATGGAGAAAATAGTGATGACTGGAGAGGTAAATTAAGACAAAAGCAAATTTACATGGTTCTTAAAGGGGAGAATCCAAAAGGTAACCAGATTCTTACTTTACATTTTCTAATATTAACTGAAAACTACTAGTAACAATCAGTCTTTGAATGAATCATGAAAGGAGTACAGGGATTAAAAAAAAGTTGACTGACTAGACAGATAATTCTTTGGAAAAATATAATAAGTCACAACTTTCAATTTTTAAGCTTAAACCCTTAACTAAAATGATACCCTGATAGTCAGCTAATTGATTTTCTAAACAATGTTAAGCAACTATTTCCAAACACTGGGAAACAACTTAGGCAATCACAATTCTCAACCAATTCTAATTCCTAAGAAAGTCACTATAAGAAAATGAGTTAATACTTCAAAACCCCTAGCAGAGAATCTAACAGATGCATTATATTTTATGTGCAACCACCGAGTAGCCCTAATAAATACAACCAACAGGAGATTCATAGTGTAAATCCTCTTTAGGGCCTAAAAGACTTTGACTAAGTAAATATCAACTCTCAACCTGTGATTGGCTTATTAATGAACCACCATTAAAACACAGATGAGATCAAGACCTTCTGGCTTTATGCCAAAGTGGAACATCAGATGGGCAGCTTCCATCCCTTCAAGGATACTGCCAAAACTTCTCAGGTTCGAAAGGATGCCTCCAACCTGAAGGGTGGGAACTCTCAGGATAAGGTAACACCTGAGCCACACTCAACTTCAACCTTTGTAGTCAGTTTAGGAAACACCTCATCTTCCAAAGCCCTGGATGCAAGGCAATTAATGAAAATGGGGATCCCCACTCTTTTAAAATAATTCTTTCAGGTAACTGAATGTCATTGGCAATTAGGAGTGAAATACGAGCTTTTTATAAAGTAAACCTTGTTGGGAATGCCCTGGCAGCCCAGTGGTTAGGAGTTGGCTCTTTCACTGACAGACTAGATTCCTGGTCAGGGAACTAAGATCCCACAAGCCATGAAGCATGGCTAGAAAAAGATAAATCTTATTTTTCTATTTTTATTTTTTCCATACTTCTGTTTTCTTGATTTAGGGGTTTAAACAGATTCCTAATATATATTTTTTAAAAATAATGACTTACCAATCTTTTTCTCTTTCTCTACCCTCTATTATTTTAATGTTATTCTTTTGTTTTATTTAGGCTTTGTGATTTCAGACTTAAAATCAAGCATTTGAGATTTTGCACAGTCACAGAGGATTTCAGTTATCAAGGCTGCCAGACCAACAGCTAGTCCAGCAGTGCAAAAATCCACTTTTTTCAAATAAATAGATTTTCTGCCTCCACACTTTCCATTTCCAAGAACAATACTTCTCTCACGATAAGAAGAGACCCAAAAAACAAGGGGCCACATTGATCAGAGTTTAGCCTCACTCCCATCCCTCACACACACCTCACTTTTAAAAATGCTCTGGGTTCTACCTTTCTTTAGTAGAGTTAAATTTCATCATCTTAAAGGATACTGATGATTTCCCAGATCATAGCTGTCCAGGCATTACCTACCATCTCCACAAGCTTCAGTGTAAATACAACTGAGTGCTAAAGTAAGACTTTGACAATGGCTATACAGGAATATTCCCAAGATGCCTCTGTTTTGGTGGTAAAATGTCCTTATTCCAAAATTTCTTTCCACCTGCCTGAAGTCTTTTGTAAGACTATCTGCCCAATTGACTTGTCCAGTTCTTCCTGGTCTCTCTTCCGATAAAAAAAGCAGGAGCACCTGGAGTTCTAACTTTCCACCCCCCACCTCCAGTAAACCCCTCACCCCACAAAGAAAAACAGCAGATATGGAAGGAGGCAGAGACCTGCTTGGGACTTCACCAGATCTGAGGACCTTGCAGGCTCCTACAACTCAATACAGATTTCACCCTAATCAGCAACGGACACAGGATACTGGGGCCTCATTTCAGAGTCTAACCATATAGTTTAACAACATGACACATTAAGTACTTAATATAAAAAACCAGTCATTTCTTCCCAATTCTAGGGAGATGTTCATTTATACAAATGTCAATCCTGGCCAAAAATCTACAGCACATAATTTCTACAGGTATCTCAAAGGTTGTTAAAATACCTACCTCAGAGCTTAACCAAAAAAGTAGGGAGGGGTGGTTTATGTTACCCCCTGTATCCATGTGTCAACAGTCAGGGAAACACATTCCCAAGGCAATCATGTGACACTCTCCAAGGGAACACCCTATAAAAGGTTGCCTTACAGGAACCTCTAGAACTTCTATGTGAACTGTCTCCTCCTCATTTTGGGAAATGCTCCTCAAGCCAGTGAACACAAGAAGGACGCCTGGGTGGCAGCCAGCAGAAAGCTATCATTAAACTCAAAAGCATTTTGTGTAGATTGCCTTCAACCAAAGGCACCAGGGTTTTCATCTGCTGCAAACCAAATGCTTCAGTATATTTAAATATTTACCTCAATCAACTTCAGAGAAGACAAAGGCACCCCATTCCAGTACTCTTGCCTGGAGAGTCCCATGGACAGAGGAGCCTGGTGGACTGCAGTCCATGGGGTCTCTGAGTCAGACACGACTGAGCAACTCCACTTTTGCTTTTCACTTTAATGCACTGGAGAAGGAAACGGCAACCCACTCCAGTGTTCCTGCCTGGAGAATCCCAGGGAGAGCGGAGCCTGGTAGGCTGCCGTCTGTGGGATCACACAGAGTCGAACACGACTGACACGACTTAGCAGCAGCAGCAGCAATCAACCTTGTTTCAAAGAAACCAGGATGAAGAGACAAGATAGACGTCTTCACAATCTAAAATGCACCATTTCCAAACAAATGTCAAATGAATACTTTCTACAGATGTTGTCACACTAGTCAAATGGGTCCTCTAGCCTTCTTGTCACGCACATGGACCTGCCTTCCATTAGAGGGGACGCCTGTGCTCGTCTTCCCAAAGCCCAATATTTCATCTGCATGGCAATATTACAAACTTACAGTCTTACAATATACAGTATATGCAACATACAACAATACAGAATTACAGTAAGACAGTAGGCACTGAGAGAGGGCATCAGAGGGCAGACAGACCAAAACCACGATCACAGAGAACTAGACAACCTGATCACATGGACCACAGCCTTGTCTAACTCAATGAAACTAAACCATGCTGTGTGGGGCTTCCCAAGACAGCCGGGTCACGGTAGAGAGGTCTGACAAAATGTGGTCGACTTGAGAAGGGACTGGCAAACCACTTCAGTATTCTTGCCTTGCAAAACCCGTGAATGGTATGAAAAGGCGAAAAAATAGGACACTGAAAGATGAATTCCCCAGGTCGGTAGGTGTCCAATATGCTACTGGAGATCAGCAGAGAAATAACTCCAGAAAGAATGAAGGGATGGAGCCAAACCAAAAACAACATCCAGCTGGGGATGTGACTGGTGATAGAAGCAAGGTCAGATGCTGTAAAGAGCAATATTGCATAGGAACCTGGAATGTTAGGTTCATGAATCAAGGCAAATTGAAACTGGTGAAACAGGAGACGGCAAAAGTGAGCATAGACATTTTAGGAATCGGAGAACTAAAATGGACTGGAATGGGTGAATTTAACTCAGATGACCATTATATCTACTACTGAGGGCAGGAATCCCTTAGGAGAAATGGAGTAGCCATCATAGTCAACAAAAGAGTCCGAAATGCAGTACTTGGATGCAATCTCAAAAATGACAGACTGATCTCTGTTCGTTTCCAAGGCAAATCATTCAATATCACAGTAATGCAAGTCTATGCCAGACCAGTAACACTGAAGAAGCTGAAGTTGAATGGTTCTATTAAGACCTACAAGACCTTTCAGAACTAACATCCAAAAAAGATGTCCTTTTCATTATAGGGGACTGGAATGCAAAAGTAGGAAGTCAAGAAACACCTGGAATAACAGGCAAATTTGGCCTTGGAGTACAGAATGAAACAGGGCAAAGGCTAGCAGAGTTTTGCCAAGAGAACGCACTGGTCAGAGCAAACACCCTCTTGGAACAACACAAGAGAAGACTCTACACATGGACATCACCAGATGGTCAACTCCGAAATCAGATTGACTATATCCTTTGCAGCCAAAGATGGATAAGCTCTATACAGTCAGCAAAAACAAGACCGGGACCTAACTGTGGCTCAGATCATGAACTCCTTATTTCCAAATTCAGATTTATAATGAAGAAAGCGGGGAAAACCACTAGACCATTCAGGTAAGACCTAAATCAAACCCCTTATGATTATACAGTGGAAGTGAGAAATAGATTTAAGGGACTAGATCTGATAGACAAAGTGCCTGATGAACTATGGATGGAGGTTCATGACACTGTACAGGAGAAAGGAATCACGACCATCCCCAAGAAAAAGAAATGCAAAAAAGCAAAATGGCTGTCTGAGAAGGCCTTACAAATAGCTGTGAAAAGAAGAGAGGCGAAATGCAAAGGAGAAAAGATATACCCATTTGAATACAGAGTTCCAAAGAATAGCAAGAAGAAATAAGAAAGCCTTCCTAAGTGATCAGTGCAAAGACATAGAGGAAAACAACAGAATGGGAAAGACTAGAGATCTCTTCAGGAAAATTAGAGGAAACATTTCATGAAAGATGGGCTCAATAAAGGAGAGAAATGGTATGGACCCAATACAAGCAGAAGATATTAAGAAGAGGTGACAAGAATACATAGAAGAACTGTACAAAAAAGATCTTCATGACCCAAATAATCATGATGGTATGATCACTCACCTAAAGTCAGACATCTGGAATGTGAAGTCAAATGGGCCTTAGGAAGTGTCACTACGAACAAAGCTAATGGAGGTGATGGAATTCCAGTTGAGCTATTTCAAATTCTAAAAGATGATGCTGTGAAAATGCTGCACTCAATATGCCAGCAAATTTGGAAAACTCAGCAGTGGCCACAGGCCTGGAAAAGGTCAGTTTTCATTCCAATCCCAAAGAAAGGCAATGCCAAAGAATGCTCAAACTACCACACAATTGCACTCATCTTACACGCTAGAAAAGTAATGCTCAAAATTCTCTAAGCCAGGCTTCAACAACACGTGAACCGTGAATTTCCAGATATTCAAGTTGGTTTTAGGAAATGCAGAGGAACCAGAGATCAAATTGCCAACATCCAAAAGATCATCAAAAAAGAAAGTTCAGAAAAACATCTCTTTCTGCTTTATTGACTACGCCAAAGCCTTTGACTGTGTGGATCACAACAAACTGTGGAAAATTCTGGAAAAGATGGGAATACGAGACCACCGACCTGTCTCTTGAGAAACCTGTATGTGGGTCAGGAAACAACAGACTGGTTCCAAATAGGAAAAGGAGTATGTCAAGGCTGTATATTGTCACCCTACTTATTTAACTTATATGCAGAGTACATCATGAGAAATGCTGGGCTGGATGAAGCACAAGCTGGAATCAAGATTGCGGGGAGAAATATCAATAACCTCAAATATGAAGATGACACCACCCTATGGCAGAAAATGAAGAAGAACTAAAGAGCCTCTTGATGAAAGTGGAAGAGGAGAGTGAGAAAGTTGGCTTAAAGCTCAACATTCAGAAAACTAAGATCATGGCATCCAGTCCCATCACTTCATGGCAAACAGATGGGAAAACAGTGGAAACAGTGGCTGATTTATTTTGGGGGGCTCCAAAATCACTGCACATGGTGATTGCAGCCATGAAATTAAAAGACGCTTACTTCTTGGAAGGAAAGTTATGACCAACCTAGACAGTACATTAAAAAGCAGAGACATTACTTTGTCAATAAAGGTGCATCTAGTCAAGGCTATGGTTTTTGCAGTAGTCATATATGGATGTGAGAGTTGGACAGTGAAAAAGGCTGAGCACCAAAGAAATGATGCTTTTGAACTGTGGTGTTGGAGAAGACTCTTGAGAGTCCTTGGACTGCAAGGAAATCCAACAAGTCCATCCTGAAGGAGATCAGTCCTGGGTGTTCATTGGAAGGACTGATGTTGAAGCTGAAACTCCAGTACTTTGGCCACGTGATGTGAAGAGCTGACTCATTAGAAAAGACCCTGATGCTGGGAAAGATTGAGGGCAAGAGGAGAAGGGGACAACAAAGGGTGAGATGATTGGATGGCATCACCGACTCAATGGACTTGAATGTGGGTAAACTCCAGGAGTTGGTAATGGACAGGGAGGCCTGGCATGCTGTGATTCACAGGGTCGCAGAGTTGGACACGACTGAGCAACTGAACTGAACTGAATTACAGAATAGCTACTTCCACAGATCTTAAGCACACAAGGAGGGAACATTTTAAGAATTAGTATAAAGTGTCACCTTGTGCTAAGGAATGTCAAGTGGAAGTTCACAAAGAGTTTACAATAGATCTGATTTGCATGTTTGCCTGAAATCATCTAATTAGACATGTTTTTGTGTATTTTATTTAGATTACTATTTTTGATTTTGAGGCATAATTTTACTTTGAAGATGAAAATATGACTTTTTTTTAAGGTGACTTTAATACAAGTTGTCCAAATAGTTTTTCAGTCCACCTTTGAGAACTCAATACTAGGCAACTTAAAGAGGATTCAACTTTTCTTCTTGGGGGGGTGGAAAAAAAGTCAAGTATCTCTATGGTGAGAGTCTTTCTACATGAGATCATAGCAAAGAATTCATTAATTCTCTCTCAGACACGCACACTGGAGGCCGACATCTTTGTTCAGAGAAGGGAGACAGCATTCATCAATTAAGTGCAGTATTGTTCTAGGGCTTTGTTTATAAATCCAGCATACATCGCCATCTGTTAACTTGAACTAGAAAGCTTTAATTGACATTTATGTAGTTCAGAGTAAAGTAAAGGAAGAAGCCTGTGTGAAAATACCACCTCATAAACATTTTCACACCCTGGATCAATACAATATAATTATTCCGACTGAGTTAATGTCATGTTGTAGGCTTGCTCCCTTGCTCTTTCTCTAAATATTAGTTTCTCAAGTTAGAAATATATTTAGAATCTTCTACAAAAATTCCTAATTTGTTAATTTTTCAAATGGGAAGAAGAAATTCTGACTTTTTTTAAAAGGTAAATGAATTGCAACTTCACCTACGCAGTTTTTCTTAACTCTCCAGATTCCTTATGTTACATTCAACTTAGAACAGACATGATATTTTTTACCACTCCATTTCTGTCTACTTCAAATTCTAGGTCTCCAGTATTTGTTCTTGATTAATTTTATTTACCTATAATCATATTCAAGGTGTACTTAAATGGCTTGATCATCAGTTTATATACAGCTTCATGTATGCAGATTTTAACTCGAATACAAACTTTGAAGACAAGAATCACATTTTTATTCATTTAATCCACTCGAAGCACTTCCCCACTGACCCCCATCCTGATAAATTACTTTATATACACCAGACATTTTAGTTAACTTTTTAACTATAAACTAAATTTGTCCATGCCAAAGTCACTCTAGAAATAGTTAACCATTTTATTTAAAAATACTTCATTGTCCCCCCCAAATTAAAGACCCCTCTTGATGCCTTTGTGACATGAATGGAATTTGCAGGCTTTCATCAATATTAAAGCTTTCAATGTTCCTAAAACCATTCTGAAACTTATGAAAAATAAGTTAGTATCCTTGTGCTTTGATACCCTTTTAAAACTCTCTAATTTTGTCTAAACTTTTCTTTTAGAGAATTAACATTTTTTAAAGCTTCATACATATACTGCCTCCCTAGAAGTGCATGTTTCAACTTTGCCGAGATGTGCAGTCAAGGTGAAAAGCAGAAGAGCTCACAATTCAGAGGGGAAATACCTAACAAGCATGCAACAGTCGTAAGAGACCACGTGCAACCAGGCACTGAAGGAGGGCTCTAAGGGCAAGGACCTGGCTATGATTCACCCTCACACTCCCAGCAGGCAGCACCATTCTCTACAACTATACTCTCTGAAAGCAAAGACTGGGGTGTTGCTCCCTGCTATATTCCCAAACACCAAGAAGAGTCCGAACACATAGCAGTGTTCAATAAATGTGTGAAATAAATATTTGTAGAAAAAAATGTGTAACACGTAATAGACATTAGTAGGAAAGGAAGTAGAGGAAGGGTTGGCATGGTTAAAATTTTATTTTGAGACTGTACTTCCTCCGGTCACCATGACTTTAAGAGTGACACAAACTCTAAATATCTAGGGACAACTGACCAGGATGGTGGTGAGTCAAAACATCAGATCACACAAGGAAAATCTCTGAGCACTGAGGACCTGCAGCCAGTGGAAGAGAAGGTACTACTAAAGGCAAAAGAGCTGGCTAGAGCTGAGTTTGAGGGGTTGTCACATGAAAGAAGAAAACAAACTTGTTCTAAGTTGCTGTGGAGTTGCATTTTCTGAACTGTGGCTCATATAATCAATAAAGCGGGTCACTGACTGGCATTCCTTTAGGTAAAACAGAATAGTATACAAGTGGGTCAAAGATTAAAGGCAAAGTATTGATTTGATTCCGGTATATTATTTAAAATTTTCGTGTATTTACTGGACTATAAGACAAAATGTGTCTCAACATGCATGCCAGTCAAAATTTGTGGAAACACAGTGCCCAATTTTCACCATGATAATTTGGGTTCAATATAAACATGAGAGATGTACAACAACAGAAAAATTAACTGATTACTTCTTAAAGAAACTGTTAGTGAATATTCAAAGGAATCAGGAACTTCATTAACCATAATGGTAAAATACCCAAAATCAAACTGGTAGGTAGGGGGCAGAACCAGGCCTGGAAGCCAGTCTCCAGAGCCCCCTCGTCTAACTGCTTTGTAGTGGATCACAGTACCTCTAGCACAGGCTGGCGACCGTGTGTCAAGATGTCACATCCAGGGATCCTGACACCGGTTGGAATAAATAATGAGATGACCACCTTGGTGGAGATAGAGTCAACTCTTTGATGTCGGGGCTTCCCTGGTGGCTCAGTGGTAAAGAATTCTCCTGTCAATGCAGGAGACAGGGTCAATCCCTGGTCTGGCAAGATCCCACACGCCTCGGAGCAACTAGGCCTAAGCACCACAACTGCAGAAGGCCAAGCACCCTAGAGTCTGTGCTCCACAAGAGAGGCCACCACGATGAGAAGCCCATGCACGGCAACTCGAGAGAGCCCACACGTAGCAACAAAGATTCACCACAGCCAAAAATGACTTGTTTTAAAAATCTTTGATGTAAAACTACAAGTACTGTTCTTATCTTTTGATGGTCAGATCTATAAATTTTCAGGATACTGAGATAATGTGGACTTCATCTATATATATGTCGTCATTTAAAAAACTCAGGACTTGAAATATGACCAAAAGCATTAAGGAAAAATTAAAACAAAGGCCTCTTCTTTTGAAGTTTTAGAAGACACAAACACAAGAAAAAATACCATTTTGACAAAGAAAGCATTAGATAACCCTTAACTAAAAGAAGAAATTCCACCTTGAGATGTTACAAAAGTTAAAAATCTCTGACACTGGAATGCCCCTTGCCATGTTTTCCCCTGAGACCTGTTCATACAATTCCCTACCAGTCCAGTCCCACGCACATTTTCATTACCCTCCACCTTCCTTTCATAAGAGAACAAAATGACTCCTTATAGCAAACCCCTCAGGAAACAACCCACTAACTTCCATAAAAAAACAGCAATGAACATTTAAAGTCTATATCAGTTCATGTTTTTAAGTCACTGTCCAAGTTTTAGAGGCCTATCTGTCCCTGTATTTCTTTCAGGACCCCCGGTGGCTCAGCGGTAAAGAATTCCCCTGCAATGCAGGAGACACAGGTTCGATCTGTGGAGTGGGAAGATCCCCTGGAGGAGGGTATGGCAACCCACTCCAGTATTCTTGCCTGGAAAATCCCAGGGACAGGGGAGCCTAGCGGGCTACAGTCCATGGGGTCACAAAGTCAAACACGACTAAGCACGCACACATAGAATAACACAGTTTGGGCAGTCTTTCCCTCTTTCTCTTCACTAACTTGGTAAGAAGAAACCCACAGGTTTCCCAAAGATAAGCAGTGGGGAAGTAATGGAATTACCAGTTTTTCTAATGCTTTATTAAAATTAAGAAGTTAAACAAAAAAGTTCAAATAGTGGTGACTGGATCACGATTCGTAACACGTACATAGAATCACAAAAACTTTCACACATGCAAAGCAAGAAACTTTTGTTATTGGAAGAAAGTTGTCAGGACAGGGTAAATAGTTTAATACTAATGACAACAGCAATTATGTCAGATCTCAATCTGCAATAAGCTAGCTGTAGGTCCCCAACTGGTAATCAATCATGTGACTGTGGCCACTAATGGACTTGAGTCCTGCCAAGTTTCACATGCCCCTAGTTATGAAATAGCTTCCTTTCCATGTGTCTTAAAACAGGCTTAATTCCCCTCCCCCCACACTCCCAGCCTTTAAAGCATGCCTCATGCTACGAACAGCAAAATTAAGATCCTGCGACATCCTCCACCATGAAATCATCCTTTATAGCTAGGAGGCAGGATTTCATAGCCACAGGCAACAAATCTCATCCACTCTAAGACAAATTACTCACATGAAGGAGCACAAAGGGCTGCTCTTAAAAATAATATGATGTCTTTACATTAGTAAAGTTTTAACTTTGTGCTACTTTTTCCTTTTTTAGAAAAGTTCAAGACTCAATTGTCACCAAGTCCTTGCTACAGACTGCTCTAGGAGTGAACTCAGACTGATCAGATGTACATGAGCACATGTTTCTGAGTTATGGGATCCACAGGATTTGTAGAGAACTAGATTTGAATACTGGCCTGGTGGACTTTTGGTACCACTGCTACTTCTTGCACACCAAGAAGGTCACCTCAGTGTCCGTTACAAGAGTCACAGGCTACAGTGCAGCACCAGTACAACAAGCGAATAAAGGCATCTCTCAGGATAAACACCTACTTTCGATTAAGTGACCAGGAAAACAGAGTTCGATATATGTCAGAATTGGAGGCAACTTTATTTCAAAACATCTTCTGCAAGGTCCTAACCAGAGAAAGTTTTCATCCAGAGTCATCATCCTACGATACAACCCCTGCTTGAAGATGCAATGTAAAATCATCCTAAGTTCATGTCAGAAGGCCTGGCTTCCAGTTTGTATGGGTCATACGGTAAGGAAAGAGGCCAGGAGGGAAAAAGAATGAAAGGAAAGGAAACTTTACTTTCCTGGCTAAAATAACAAGAGTTTCTCAGTGAAGAAGACACAAAACACAGTCAGTGAGCAAACTTAGTTAAGCTATAGAAGCACTGGCCCATCAAAAGGCCAAGTCAGTTCTAACGATTAGTGAAAAAGGTAACTCTAGAACATTCTATATAAGAAAAACTCATTGCAAGTGCCTTTAGGTAATGTTCACCTGCTCCTAAGTGTAAATGGAGAGTTTACTGGCAACAAGGCGGTTAGAATAAACACGAGGCCTCACTCATCATAGCCACCTTTCATTCTACAATTAAACCATAATTCTCCTTTCAAGAAGCCAAATCATTCTCTAGTGATATGTGGTTTCCCATTCTGAAAGAAGTTTACGAAGTGGAGAAGTCAAAGTTCACAGCAATTAAATGATTTGCCCAACTTCACTTAGAAGCTGAAGCCAGGAACCCAGTGTGTGTCACCTGTCATTCAATACTTTTTGCCTTCCAATCCCAATCCACTTTCACATCCAGTCCTGGTTTCTCTACATCCTAACTCTGCTACATTTGAGAATTACAAATAAGAAATGAGCCAACAGGACCTGTTGAAAACATCCCATGGCCATGCAAATTCCCCATGTTTGATAGAAACTTCTCGCCACACAAACTTTTCTAAGCAGACTTCCAGATCCAGCGTGTGGCTGACTTTTAGCACCTGGCTATGATACTCCAAGTCCTTCAGTTAAATGCTAATGATAACAGTTCAACCCCATAAACAAAGAAAATGTCTGTTTTAGAACTGCTAAACGAGGGGACTGCAGACATGTTTAATTATGTCTGCCGGGTGGCTAAGGTCCAAAACCCACCACCATCTGGAGACTTAATCTTGCCTGCATTTCAGATCCCCACCATTCCTGATGGAAACAACCACTCTGGCCCTTTTCATCAACATAAAGAAAAGATTAAAATAATTAGGTTTAAGTGCCTCATAAAGGCTTAGATGAAAGCACATTATAGGAGGTATGATTTATCAACTAAATCATAGTTTATGTGGTCTCATCTGAGATGAAACCTGGCTTCATTACCACTGAGTTTTCTTGCTTTATTTTCATATATGGGCTCTCTGTCAACACAATTCTACTGGGGCAGGCTGGAGGAGAAAATGAGCTAAATGCTTGCTTCTTCTGGGCTGCTTTTGGTCCACAAAGGCCATTTTACTATTTTACCATTAATCCTTAATATTAAGCTTGACCAAGGAGCTGGACTCATTACAAAGCAAGAACTTCCCTCCAAAGCTAAAAAGCAAAAGGAATGTCAAAGCAATTTCTGCTACACAGCAATTAACAAGGGGATGTCTCCAGACGTGGTAGGCTGACGTTATGTTGGTGATCAAACAGCATCTTGTCGTCAGGCATTAAGGTTTTAAACATTCAATTATCTCATTTGTAAAAATATTTTCACTCTCATTAAAATCATTACTATTTAATGATACAGCCATTATGGTTGTACCCTAATAAGGCAGAGATACTGTCATAAAATGTCAAGATGTTGTCATTACCCCAGAAAAATGCAAACTATAAATTCTCTCAGGTTTCTTGGACTCTTAAAACCGCAATGTCCCATACAAAAGTTACCTGTGACTATTTAAATTAATTCAACAAATGGGGTGAAAAGTTTTGTTCCTTAGTCACGTTAGCCACATCTCAAGTGTTCAGTGTGATTAGTGGTTATCCTACTGGATAATGTAGACAGACTATTTCCATCATATCACAAAGTTCCATTGAACAGGACTTCTCTAAAATGTCATATTCTCATTGATGAAAAGGCAACAAATTTTTGCATAGGAACTAGTATTTCCCCTTATAAGCCAAGTGGGGCACTTGAGCATAATTGTGAAGAGCCTGCACTCTGGAGCCCAACTACTGGATTCTAACCCAGGCTCAATGTCTTACTAGCTCTGGACTAGGACCAGTTCCTGACCCTCTCCATGCCTCAGTTTCCTATCTATAAAACAAGGATAATTACAACACCTATCCTCATAGGAGTGTGGTAAGGATTAGATGAGTTAGTTAAGTGCTCAGAACAGCAAGCACTAAGCAAATATTTGCTGTTATTAAGCCCTAAGTATGCTTCAAGGCCTTAAAAATGCTCACAGCCTTTTCCTCGTCGCCTTTTCTAGTTAAGGAGTATTTTGTTCCTTTTAGTATGTGTGACTGCCTGTAAAGCCAGTCTCCATGCTAAAAGATTTAATTCATTGGCCATCTTTCATAAAGTCGGATCTTCACCTGAAAGGTTAATTTTAATTATTACTTATCTTAAATTTAATTAATCAGTTAACTGACTGTATGTATGTATAAACCAGGTTAGTCTTAAAATAAGGTTAGACCCACAGCATTATGGTATGTAAATATACCCACTTCAAAGATAACTGAGCCCATAAATCCATTTACTTGAACTAGAAAACCTTCAGAATTCTTTGTCAACCATCTCCAATTAGCAAATATGTTCCTTAAATAGAAACCTGCTATCAAAGTTGTATTCAACTTTTAGAAAATTCCAAACCAGTAGTCTAAATTAATGAATGTATAAGCTTATAATACACTAAAATTCAGTCTGTTTGAAACAGCTGAGAAACACAAACATTGAAAAGACATAAAACTGAAGAGCATTATGATTCTGCACTAAAGTTTGAAAGTTTCTGAAACACTCTAATTTTTTTAATAAAAAAAAGTTAAGTCTGAAAAATAAGCTGATTTTTAACACTAGTGAACACTCCTTGTTTATTACTATGAATAACTTTTTGCCTTTTTCAGAAAAAAAAAGTTTGTGAGACAAAAGTCAACTGGAAAAGCACTTACTAGTTAGAAATTTTATAATATCAACCAATTTATATAGCAAAAATTCCAATGTTTTATTTGGCAAACTTTAAATTAGAAAAAAATATTCTTCCAAAAGAACTTACCTGGGGAAAAAAACACACACACAAATATTTAGAGATTAGATGATAAGAGGTCTTAGGTTTGCTTCAAAACAGTACAGCAGGGAGTGGAAAATGTGTAAAGACCAAGTTTGACCATGAGTTGACAGATGTTGAGGGTGGGTGACAAGAACGCAGGGACCCTCTACTATTCTCTCCTTTGTAGTATGTGTTGAAACTTTTCATAATTACCATGTTTAAAAAACAAACTCACCTAAACATGAGGGGGTTTTGACTTAAAGTGAAAGGTAAAGGTTAAAGGTCATAAATGTGCACCAGTTTCTTAGTCCCCAACCAGAGTGCTACAATTCTGCTTTTCCCCTACCCTGGTCAGCCACTATAGGGAGTAGGATTTATGATTATCTCAAAAACTGTATGCCCAGAGGAGTGCTAGTTTTTTCACATGACTTGTTCTTGGATTTTATTTGTCTCTTTCTTTATCAATTCCACAAAAAGAAAACCAGAAGGTAAATTAGCTAACACACTCCAGAAACAGCCAAGAGTCTCATTTTAATGCCTTAATTCTTGCTTGACTCCAAGATGTACCTTTTTTTAAAGGCTATCAAGAGGCTGCATTCTGTTGCTGTATCCCAGTTTAATAACAGAACATCTAAAATTACACAATTATAGTAACTTGACTGATTTCTAATTTTATTCTCCATTTTTATAAAAATGAATGTCAAAATATTCTAATAACAATCTGGGAAAATCTAAGCACAATGAAAATATTTTAATGTTCATAGTTTTAATAAGTGAAGATATGCACCTACAGATTTTCAGTTAGAGGTCTGCCAATTTTGAGACAATAAAATGCAATGGGGGAAAAGGGAGAGGGAATCAAGAAATCAGAATTATTGCCTGATTTTTCCTTCATTTGCTGAGGCACCCTTAGGAAAGGGGCTCACTTTCAGGTTAAGTTTTCTTATCTCTAAACTGAGACAATCCTCAGTTGGCTCATATCACAGGATCCTATGTGACTCCAAAATACATAGAAAACTGCTTTTATTTAAATAAAAGTCATGCAGTCATAAGCTACTTAAGTAGCCCCTCTAAAAATGGCTTCAGGCTATTCCCCTTAGAATTCAAAAGGAAAAAACAGCCAATAAATGAAGAGGACTAAACGGAACTGCCAGTTGGATTCCACAATGTCCTTCCGGTAAAGGTGAAACGTGAGCCATCTGGCCAAAGTATCCAGGCACAGCCAGGTGAGGCTACCAAGGTACTGTGAATGGGAGTCTGAAGATCAGAAACTGATTGTCAATCCAATCAAAGGCAAATAATGATGACTTATTACAATTCACTAATTCTCTGAAGGTACCAACCTCCGCTTAATAGTGATGAATCCTGTATCAGCTTGATCTAGCCACATAAAAGCCAGCAAACATTTCTGAAAAACATTTTGCTTACCAACATAAAATGACTAAATAAATACAAAGGAAATTTCAATCCTCATTAAGATACACAAACCTGTCAACTTCAAGCGGAAGGAGCAACCAACAGCAACGCCAGCATTACCCTCCCACCAACAGCAAACTGTAACCGGCAGGTACCACATCAGGGAGGCCAACAGCGAGGTTTCTCTCAGCAAAAGCACAAGAGGTTGACCCAAGTAAATACAAGAGGAATAAAGTAATATGTAACACAGAGAAGACTGGCAGAGGAATATGTCTTTTCAGGGAGAAGATATTACACCCTCTCCTATCCCACACACTTTACCACAACTGCCTGGGTTCCAAGCTTGACACCAGAACTTACTAGAGTTTTAACTTCAAGCAAGTGGCTTGTTCTCTCAGTGCCTCAGTTTCTTCATTCACAAAATAAAGAGAATATCCTCCTGAAGCTGTGAGGATGAAATGAAGACATGCACATAAAGCACTTAAAAGGGCTCACATGGTAAATTATTATTACTAAACATTTTCACTCTCGCTATAAATGAGTACTCCTCAGAACGCACTGTCGCCCAGATACTTGATCAATGGTTTGAAAGGAGAGAACCCATTCTAATTCAAGTGAAGTGTTTGAGGAAACAGAAAGGATGAGTACTCTGGGAGCTGTGCTCAGGCCAGCTGATCACTGGTTTCTTATTTTCTTCTTTCGCGGGCTTCCTTCCTCAGGGGCAGCGCATCATCCCTGAGCCTGGAGACATAAAAGGGGGAATCTATTAGCCGTCCAGAGAAGCCCAAAGCCTGAGTCCAGCAGGGAGGAGCCAGGTAGCTAGTGAAAAGCAGAACAACCTGAAAAGAGCAATGGGGGCTGTGGAATAGGTTCCAATAAGACAGGTCTGAGTAGGAAGGACGGTAGAGCTAGAATCTAAGCAGCCACCATATACCTGAGACAAGGGGAGAGGAGAGGGGGCCCCTCGGGCAATGGGAACACAGGTAGGCGAGGACACAGCAGCAGGATTTCCAGTGTTCCTGGGGCACGTGGGCACAAGGGCAGTGGGAGAAGATGCCCTGTGCGTTCTCTGCTCTCCGGAGCCTTTGGGTAGAATACCACACTGCACAAACCTGAAACAGTGGCAACACCACACCCTCTGTGTGAAGATCTTCCAACAAATATTCTATAGTTAATTCTCAGAGGGAGACTCCTCAAAACAAATGGCAAAGAGAAACCTCTGAAATATATTCAGTAAGTCATGAGGATAAGTAGGAGGGAAAATTACTGGTATGCCAGATCTGAAAGTCAGTTCTGTAGTCCTAACTCCTGGACCTTAAGGCCCTAAGAAGATACAAACTTCTCCAGACTCTTACTAGGTCTCTTAAGTAATTTTTTTTCAAGAGTGATGACATTTCACTCCCCTGATACAGGCACAAAGACTGCACCAAAAATCCACTAGAGACTCTTTCATATGAGACTCTTGATGTAATTGCAGCTTTATGACTCCCAGTAATTGTTGTTTTTTTTTAACATAGAAAACACTAAAAAATGTATGTTTATTTTATGATCTTTTATAAAATAATAGCGTTAATGTTTCATTCATAATTACAAACAACAAGAAAGCCTACTCTGTTGCCTTTGTGCATGTGTAAAAGCCTCAGAGATCAGATTTAAATTAAACTGGACTAACCCACCTCCACTCCACTTTGATCCTTTTTCATCACAAAGGCAGAAAGACTTCAAAAAGCACATCAACCAGAACGAGATGTTCTGCAGTTGAGGACGCAATCCCAAAAGAACTCATGAAGCAATTATAGCACCATATAATATGTACAGAAAAATAATACTGTCTGAACACTATCTGAACAGTGGAGATTTTAAAAGAAGACAAAATAATGAAGCAGAATAACAGCCTAGGGGAGGATTCTGGAAGCTCCTGGAAGACGGCTGGGGAAGGAAACTGCTGATTAAGTTTCAGGTCTGCACAGAGAAGTACCTATTTGTGAAGAACACAAGTCTACACTTTCAATAAAAGTGCTTCAAAACAGCCATCTTCGTCAAGCACCTAGACAATCAACTGAGAGTACAAGAGTCAAAATTATAGGGTTTCTTCATTGTTTTCAATTTATATACCAACATCTCAAAATAGATAAAAATTCCTTTCTGGGGTATGCAACTTAATGTCACTTCCCCATGTGTTGGATTTTCTTCGAAGACATAAAAACTTTGTTAATGTTCTTCAAACTCACTAAGTTACTCAATAACCACAAGGGTAACTGGAAGCAGTGTGGGAGCAGCAGCCTGTAGGTTTAGGTCTTAATCTAAGCCTTGTGACCAAGCTTTACTAAAAGGCTCAGCTTGAACAAGGCCCAAGTTTCCCAGAGAAAAATGAGCTTTATTTCCTGAAGCCTACGGTCACCTCTAACCTGAAGGGGCAGGAGACTTGTAATAAATTTCTCCAAAATTGTAGGTGAGCAGGTAGCCAAAGAGTTACCTGTTATTCCTTGAGCATATTATTATCGCTCTGAATCTGTTTTCTCATCTAGAAAGCAGGAGTCACATCATTCCCCTTCCAAGGTTGAGATGAAGGCACATAAGGTCATGTGTAGAAATTAAGTGTCAGTGCCCAGAAAAGCAAAGTCTGGGAACTGCTATTAACACCATAATGTTCCCCCTGCTCATTTCCCTGGGCCCCACCTCCCATCCACACTGGACATCTACACTTCATCATTGCCCAACTGACCACAGAATCATGGGGAAACATGAGAAAAGATGCAGTAATGCCCCGCTCCCATCAGAGATGGGCCAATTGACTGAGGAAAGCCACTAAACAGCAGTTGTGGGCTAACAGCCAGTTTATCAGAGGAGCACATACAATACAAATGAAGCTTCTGACCCCCATTTCAAAATCAGTTAGAATGGTCTTGGTGTATCCAATTCTTCATGTGGCCTTTGTAAAGACTGAGTACCAGAGGTACTGAGGTTAACAAAGCAACTCTATGGACCACATGCCATACCTCTACATCCCCATCAAGAACAAAGGTTTTCCAAGTAGTAGATTCCACAACTCCAAAGCAGTATTTTCTTCCTCTTATTCCATCAAGTTAAAAAAGAAAAGAAAAGGGAAGACTGTGCAGAGGGACAAAGTGTGAAGTCCCTGTTCTAATATAAACATGGCAAGCACAACTCTATCACTGCAATATACTCTTTGACTTCAGCACAAAACTCTTTTCTGACCATCTGGAGCGGCTCTAGGCAGGAGGCCAAAACTTTGTAATCCCTTTTCAACGTAAATGACAGATCAGTAACTGCCACGTTGCTAACGCATCGCCAAAAGGAAGCACCTATACTCCTACTCGATGCTCCCTGGAGTTTTACGCATGTAGTAAAAACAAAGTGCTTCCAAATAAATCTGCCCACTTATCAATATTCCAAACTGAACAGCGATCATGTCACTTCTGAACAAGGTGGCAGTTTCTCAGATGTGATCCTATCACTCTGTCTCACAGGCAGGAAGTAGGACCTTCCACAAATTTCACTAAAAAGAGCCTTTTGTGATGAGAGCGAAATTTGTATGTGTTGATTTCCATTTTAGTTTGCCAAGAATGAGACATGGAAGCCCACCAGAAATTTTAAGAGTCTGTCCCCTACAGTGACTGAGATGTCTGTTAAGTTGGCAATAAATTTGAAGTCACATAACACAGAGGGCAACAGGGGCCATGAATGGTGATCTCGATGGAGACGTTTTAAAATCCCATTGAACAGCAGAATCACTTTCTTTGTTTATCCAATAAACCAAATGGAGAGCCTACTTGTGTGCTAAGTACATACAGTGACAGTGAATGAAAATCAAAGTTTCCATTATTTCTGCCATAAATATGAATCTGAAAAGTTCCAACTTCACATAATATACCACTGATAATAAGAGCCACTTGAAAGCTCACAGGTTTAAATTTAGTGGGCTTTCTCTGGAGCAAGAGTACAAAGATGTCAACCAGCAATGGCTATAGATTTCCTACAAATACTTAGTTTTTTAACTTATTAAATTTTAATTTAATAAAAATCTTTTTCTAGATTTCAAAGACATGAAAGTTATCTCTGAAGTCACAATTTCTACTGAAGAACTATCTTCTCTTTTTAAGTATAACATTTTAAAACTGAACAATCTGAAATTTTATCTGGTAGCAGACTTTCTTACAAAGACAAGTTAAAAGGAATTTTACAGATGAGCAAATAGTAGCTAAGTTCTGATTACAAAGTTAAACTGCAGACAGAGTACAAATAAAAAAACCTAAAAAGGGGAATGATGGTTCTTCCCTTCTGATGAACTCTTCCTTGAGGATAAATTCACAGATTGAGAAAAGAGAGCTAGAGAAGTCATTAGAGGTCATCCCATTTTAATTTTACCCAGCTCACCTTTTAGAGAAGCTGTTTTGTTTGCCTTCAAAGCATCATGTAATCATTTACTAAATTAATGGTATCTGAGTGTCTGGAGCCAATTCCAAATGCAATGCTTGCTTGTGTCCTAACTCGAGCTCAGGAAAGAGATGGGAGATCTTATCAGGTAACTTCCCAGGGAATTCACACTCTGGTAAAAACAGGATAGCAGAAACCCCAGATTCCTCAGCACGGGAATGCGTAAGGATTCTTTGTCCTTAGCCTTTGGAATAGAAGAGAAAGAGAAGTGAATGCTGACAGAACCACCTTTCCTGAAGGGTTTAAGAAGCTCAAGTACACATTCTGAGGCAAGTTTCACCATCAAAGGAAACTGCTGAGAGGAAAGAAGTAGAAGAGGAATCAACTGCGAGATTCTGAACCAGAAGAAAAGGTACAAGCAAAAGCAGGACTTTATGAAGACATTTCAAGGTGATGGGGGTGAGTCGATAAATGGCAAAACAAACAGACCATAAGGAAAGACTACGTTTTAAAGAACTGCGGAACATTTGAAGAAAAAAATGGGGAAAATCTACAAAAATTAAGGCTTGCTTCCAAAGTTCTTAAAAAAAAAAAAAGTATTTAGCAAGAAGAAAGCAAAAGACACAAGCAAACAGGGAATGGCAATGGGCCATTCAAAAGAGCAGTCTTCAGGAGTTATGAGAGCAAACGTGATTTTGCAGCAGCAGCAGCTCATATAGCAAAAAGCGCACTTCTTTAAAGGAATCAGACAGCTCACGTTTTAAAGAGAGAAACTATTTTCTGACTGCCCAAATTCACTTAATTCATTTTCTCTTTAATGTGACCTCTATTAGCTATTTCCTTACTTAAGATCATATTTTCTCTCAGTGATATATGGGCTTCAGGAAATAATCGAAGTCAAAATGAGAGGAGGATAAATGAATGTATGAATGGGGTATACAAAGTCCCAAAGTACTTAGAAGTACTATACAAAAAGGGGGAGGGGGCTCTACTCAAACTGCAAATTATCAATCAGAATGCTTAAAGAAATATCAAACATGAACCCCACCCCCACCCTGGAGGTCCAGTAGTTAGGACTTCGGCTTCCAGCTCAGGAGATGCAAGTTCCACCCCTGGTGGGAGAGCAAAGACCCCATAGGGCTCACAGTCAAAAAACCAAAGCATAAAACAGAAGCAGAATTGTAACACATTCAATAAAGACTTTAAAAAATGGTCCACATTAAAAAAAAAAATCTTAAAAGACAAAATCATCAAATGGTGATAAAGAGAAAAGTTCTACTTTCAGAAAGGAGAAAAGCAGGAGATAACTGGGGTACTAAGAGACAGGTACCAGGCAGGAGCAAGGGAGTGGGGGGAAGAAGCAACCTGCCAACCCCGGAAAAGAAAAACAACAAATTTCCAAACAGCCTGCAAAGGAGGATGTAGAAGAGAGGAGAGAAAAGAAAGGCTGACTCTTCCTGGTAAAGCCAATGGGGAACCAGCTTCAGGACACCTCCTTTTTAGCAGGCATAAGAAACTGTTAAGAAGGAAGAAAAACTACACAGACTTAATCTCACAACCAGCTTGATGACCTCATGCATCCACTTTTCCCAATATCCCTAAACAAGCAGCCATTCTGACTAAAATAAATTATGGTTTTTTGCTAAATGTCCCTCAGTAACCTGGCTTAAGCATCATCTGTAAGCTTCTGGATCCAAATAGTTAATTCTGCAGAAAAAGATCAGAAACTTCTTTGGTTCCTTGCTCTGACTTAGTTAAGATTGTGTAACTTGTACAAACATAACCATTTCCTGCCCACTGAACAAAGCAATTAATGGACTGGGCACAGTTTCTGAGATGATTTAAGGGAAGAAATCAGCCAGGTCATGTCTCACTGCAATTCATTTTGAAGAAACAAGACACAGGAAAATATAGATTATCATTATTTTGATGAAATAGCGGTCATTCTTTATATAACTTTCCTCCCACAAACGGACTATAAATGACACTCTGGGAAAGGAATTTGCTTCAAAGTGGCTCTAAGACAATATTTCTACCATCTATACCTTCAATTCATTATTAGAAAGCATGTGTAGACTGGCATTTTGGAAGGAAAAATAAAAACTGATAAAGTTTATGAGTTTAGAAATATCCAGCATTAATGTAACATGGACTCTACAGAAGAAGTATCAAAGAAAAGAGGAAGAAAAGCAATCTAGGCTCCCAGTGACTTCCCAGGGCTGGGCCCAAGAGCTCATGAGGTCCAAGGACACTGCTCTCATTTCCAGTGAGGCCAACCTTTTTTTTTTGGGGGGGGGGGGGGGGGCCCGGGGGGGGGGGGGGGGGCCTTGAGCTAGTTTTAGTGTTTCTGTTACTTGCAAGACAAATAGTTCTTCACTATCACTGGACACTCAAAATTTTTCAATCTTCACTTATTTTCAGGTATCAGTTATTTTAAATTGAAAATTCCATATTTCTTCCAAGAATTGGAACAGAGTTTTAAAACTGAAAGCAAACAAATTTTCTCCTGGTTCAAACACATGTTATATCAGTGTCAAAACAACATTATGTTTTGCTCAGTAATTAGGCCATTTATTCAAGAAACACTTACTAAGCACTTGTCTGCCACTGCACAAAGAGAAAAGGAAAGACATGGTACCTGTCCTCATGGAATTTCTGTAACAGTGGAGACACTGCTACATTGGCTAGAGTCAAACACACACACACACTAGTTCTAACTGAACTGAAGGCTCTCTAGGTTTCAGATACTAGTTCACGCAACTCATCAGTTCCTACAACCTTCTACTGCTAAGGGAAAAATGTGGGGTGGGCCACTAGACTTTTCTCTCACCAAAGTGGGCAGGCAGCCTCATCACCAGGGAGGAAAGCATGGGTGTAGACTTAACTCATCAGTCCAGTTCAGTCGTGTCCGACTCTTTGCGACCCCGTGGACTGCAGCACGCCAGGCTTCCCTGTCCATCACCAACTCCCAGAGCTTGCTCAAACTCATGTCCATCGAGTCAGTGATGCCAGCCAGCCATCTCATCCTCTGTCGTCCCCCTCTGATACTCTTCCTGTCCTTCACCACTACCACTTCTTCTCTGAAAGCACCTACAAGTGTGAAAACAGCACTACCACCCCAAGACAAGGGCTCACCAACATCAAAAGAATAATCATTTCATCTGAAATGTATCCTCTTCCATCGCTTATACTTATTCAGACATTCACAAGACTGAGTCATGAGAATCCTGAGAGAACTCAGTGTCAACTGGTTCTCTACGACAGTTCACTATGAGGGCCCTCTCTTCATGATGGAACAACTTTCTGCAAAAACACAAGTGTTTAGTAAACACCAATCAATTTGAGGCTCAGGCACTCTCACAGCTAACAGGAACTGACTACCTGGTTAAATCTTCACATTCTTGCTATTCCAAGTATGTATTCCTGAAAGTTGAAGGCTGAAAGATTTAGGTCAAAAGATGCCTAACTGATTTGAAACATTTCAAAACAAAGGCTCTCAGTAACTAAACCACTCAAAAGAACAACCCTAGGAATAAATGATACACACCCTCTATTCCCCTAAAGGTTTTAATTCACTGGACTATAGATAAACATCCTTATAGGCAATCATCCGGTCAACATCCTGGAAAAAATATCGTTAAGCTACAGGTTAAGCAAGTTTATACAGGCTATCAGGTATAGTGTTTTCAATGATTACTTTTCCATGGCAAAAGATGAATTGCATTACTGACTTAGAAAAATAAATAATAACGCCTAACTTGTATCTCTGCCCTGATTTCTTGCCAAACTTAAATACATCAGATATACTTCAAATAGTTTAACCAGTCTAGAACAGATTCCACCCAGCCAGTTAACAATCCATACAAATATTTCAAACTTAAATTCCCAATAGAATAAATTTTTAGATCAACACACCTGTCTCCCAGTATCACATAAGTTTCCAAAGCCCTTTAAATCGTTTTTATGTGTAAGTTTCAAATTCCCCACACCATGGGGTGTAATCACTGTCATGAGTCTCAAGGAAGACTAATCTCATAAGTGTCAAAAAACAAAAAAAAAAAACCCACTGGGACCTTTACAACAGGAAAGGCAACTAGAAAGTACCATTTCTTTTAAAAATGAAATATAAATTTGGATTTTAAAAAGTCCCCTCAAATATGTACCACACCATGTGCTCGCGCCAAAATTTATTTTACAAAACACACATATAATATCATGGTTAACTACAAAAACTGAGGATCCCGTGCTTTACTTCTTCTTGTACTGATGGTGGCAAACAAATGAGGAAAATAAACATTAGGAAAAATGTTCACAATGATGACAGCCTGAAGCAAAACGTCAGAGGCAAAATGCTCATCACTAGAGGCAAACTGCTAAAAGTTTAAGAAATAAGACAAAAGGACGATATTCATAAAACTTCCCTTGATTCACTGGTCTTTTGCTATGCCGATGTCAGAAACAAACTCCTTTCAATATTAGCATTTCAGGAAACAAAGAAAAAACTCTAAGTGTACAGTCAATGCAAAGCAAACACAATGACCTGAAGTAACACAAGAGGACCTGTTTCACACGAATTACAGATCCATTAAAACAGAATGGTTTTCTTTTACCTTCTCTGGACACAAAGACTGGAACACTTGCTCTTCTAGTACTGGCTACTCTTGTGATTTTAAACAAGTCCCTTCAACTTAAGAGACTCTTCATTATGTATTTCCTGGGAAAACCTGACATTGTCTTAGAAAAATAAATTATATACCAACTGAGAATCTGGAACAGAGCATCCCAATAAATCAAATATCCAAATGGTAATAAAGATATTCTGATTCATTAAAAAATGTAAAGATATAGGAGGAAAACCATCAATCTGCTTAAAAAAATACTTTTTAAAGTATTTCATTTTTAAGCAAAGGACATGAATCAGTGAAAACCAAGAAAGCCATGAGATTAGTCAATGCAACTCTGAAAGGCAAGGAGAGGCTAACTTTCTCTGTAACATACTACCAATTTTTTTCTTCCTGCTATTGATACTAACTGAGTAACTGATTGCCCTAACGAATATACAAATATCTTCAAAATGAATGTTGGTTTTGAAAAGCAAATCAATCTTAAAAACAACAACTAACCCAGCAAGTTTCCAGCAGCCAGTGAGCTATGTGAGAACTGTGCAGTCTGCAAACATGTGGTAAAACATCCAGAACTGAGCCAATTCTGACCAATATTCAGAAAGATTTTCTACACACATAACCTGCATACAAGTCCATTCATGATTTCAATGTACATAAGGGCCAAACATCCTCATAATCAAGATTAAAAACATCAAGTTCTGTTTTTAATGACACTGTTCTTCCAGCCCCCCAGTCAACCTCTATGCAGAACTGCATGATTTTTTTTTCCTCCTAGCAAGTTAGAAAATTAGATTTTCTTCATTTCCAGCCAGGGGCCACTCAAACAAATCTAATGGGTGTAGACAGCATTTCCTGCTTACTGCAAGAAAATAATAGGATTGCCATTATTAACGTGGCCTGGGGCATGCACGAGGTGGGGTGCTGAAGGAACTGACCTTTAATTTTCATCAGTTAGCTGCAATGACTGCCTGATTTTTGTTTTTGTTTTGTTTTTTTTTAATGGTGAAGGTTGTTTTTTTCCCCCAACATTAAGGTCTAACACTGGCTCATTCACTCCCATGGAGCAACACAGGCTCCAATCTCTATTATCCTTTCCATTCAACTATGTTTATGTCTAAGACAACCCTGCAAGTACACAACTAGCTAAAATTCAGGTTTTTCTTCTCTTATGTTTTTGGAGCTAAGCTTCCAATTTATAAGAAATTGGTGAGGCTTAGGCACTGCCAAAGCAGAGAAAACTATTCTAGTCATTGACACCTCTGCCAAATATTCTACGTTATTTTAAAGAAATGAGCATCGAAGCAGTGAGCAACAAAGGTGGCTAAGACTTGAAATATGTCAAGGTCTTTCTTAGCCTGCACCGTGCTATTCCCCTGCAGTGGCATCTCTATGCCACTGCATAGAGATGAAGATTCAAGGTGAAGACCTAGAGATGAAAGGCAGGTTTGTAGCCCCATGGTTTTGCCCACTAAAGCCAAGGCCGGATCTTCTCTCTTAAAAAGTTAGAGCAACATCCACGGGAAAGGCAGTGAGCTACTCTCCTTTATTACAACTTTCCTTAGATCCCAGACTTTGAAGAGGAAGCAAAACTGCCGTATATCTACTTAAAAAGAGACCACCTTTCTTGGAGTGGGCAGGGAAGAAGAAAAATACTGGTAGAAATAGCACTTTTTCAAGTACTTTTCTTGGCATTGCGACATGCTCCCTCCAACCCCCCAAAGAGCTTCTTCCATATATTATTCCATTCTATGCCCACATTCCCTTATAAGCTAAACAGCTCAAGCATGATTTTGGAGATGAAGTACAAAGATGTAACTTGAACAAGAACACTCAAGGAGTCGGGGTAAGGTCAAGACAAAACTGATGGCTTGTATTCATATATACTTTTAAAATACCAGAAAAAATGATTTTAAATAACTATCATCCTATTAAGTATGTCCAGTGATTAAATGTCTGTGATCAGTGAATAAAATAAAATAGCAGCTCTCTCTTGCTAAGCACTTGACAAAGCATCATACAGAGCTAAACAGTCCTAACAATTCCTTTTAACCGACAAAGCCACCAAGATGTTGTAATTAACCAGAGTTACACATCGGCAAGAGCTGAAAATCTGGGGTCTCAAACTCAGGGCTCAGCTTCCAGAGCAGGTAGGCTCAGTCCTCCCACTACAGATGATGATGAAAGATTTACCTTCTTACCGAAAACATTGGGTCCATGTTAAGTGATTAGCTTCTCATGCTCCTCAAATAAAAAATTGTACATGATACTCTGCTATTATTTACAGACAAGAACCACAGAACTTCCAAGGAGAGTGGTTTCTCTAAAAGCTGTTTCCTTTTCATCCAATCTATCTTGTGATTAAGCTTTCTAGAAAGTTATTAATATGCTTTTTAATATGCTGAAAAAAATGGTATGAAAGTTATTTCTTGGCCAAAATGGATACTTAACTAAAAATATACAAATACACCAATCTGCATTAAAAACACTTTAAAAAAAAAAAAGAGGTTGTTCATTAATCTTCCAAGCAGAACATCTGACAGCAGACAAAGAATTGCCCCTCTACTGAACTCACAGATGACTCAGTGGAAATTAGAATTAGGAAAACTTATCATCCCACATAAAACATAATAGAGACAAACTCACTCACCTTCACTGGCACTACATCCTTCTCAAACCTGGCATACTCTCCTCTACTCCCTCCTACAATCCCTGCTTCTCACAAAAGCAAGAGAGCAAAGCCCGCAAAAATAGAACGTTAATGGCAAACACTCAGGGCCTAAAATTACTCCAAACGAAATGAAGCTAAGGGAATCTAAGGAAGATTTATTTTTACCCTCAATTTTCTCTTATTAGCCAACTACTATGCTATAATGGGTTTGCACTCCTGAGAAAACTGAATTAAGAGAATGGGAAAGTAAAACATAAATAGGAAGTGACATTGTTTCCACAAATTTAATAAGCGAATGAAAAAATCTAAAAGACTAGGTTTTAAAATTATCAGACTGTCCCAGGTATTATTAAAATACAGTTAAAGCTACAGTACAGTAACCACATAGCAAGATTAGAATGTCAATATCAAATAAACTTGAAAATAACTACTGCATTAGTAAAGAAATCTTGTGTTAAAGATGTGTGTGTGCTAAGTCGCTTCAGTCGTGTTCAACTCTTTGTGACCCTATAGACTACAGCTGACCGGGTTCCTCTGTCCATGGGATTCTCCCGGCAAAAATATTGGAGTAGGTTACCCTGCCCTCCTCCAGGGGATCTTCCCAACTCAGCAACTGAATCTGCATCTCTTTTGTCTCCTGCACTGGCAGGGGAGGTTCTTTACCACTAGCGCCACCTGGGAAGTCCAAATTAAAGACATCTGTTACTAATTAAAGCCTGAATTAAGACACAAGCCTTAAAAATTATTATCCATTTCTTCTCCCCGCTCCCATAAGCCTCTTAAAAAAAAAAAAAGACAGCAGGTAGACTAAGTGGAAACGCCTGTGGGAATTAAGGTAAAGGTAAAGCTATCTGTAGTTGAATACATTGGTCCAGAACTCAGGGATATAGCTAGGGGGTTGGAATTATCAGTCTTCATTTGTGGCATAACAAAAGAATATCCATATCCAGTATCTTTATGTGCTAAGTATAAATAATGAGACACATTCATTAAACAGCTAAATAATTTTAAAAGGGCAGCATTTTAAAAATTGAACTTCCTTTCTAGGAGACTCAAAGCTGATTTCATAATTTCCTTGAATATGAGTGTACACATGGACAATTTCAGTATCTTTTATCCAAAATAATTAGGTATCAATAAATCTCCACTTTCAGGTGAAAGTGGTAAACGTGTACAAAGGGTTAGATAGGCAGGGATCCAAGCAATTTAAAACTTAAGACAACAACAACAAAAAAAGTGCCCAAATTCAAAAATTAAAACATACTCCCTTTTTACAGTGCTTAAAACTGTTTCCTTTACATCTTAAGGTATAAAATAGATGTTTTAAAATTAAGTGCTCTTAAAAGTTAGTTCAATCACACATACTCCTATATATAAAACGGATAATCAACAAGAACTTATTGTAGAGCACAGGGAATCATACTCAACATTCTGTAGTATTCTATAACAGAAAAGAATCTGAAAAAGAATAGATATATATACATATGTATAACTGACTCACTGCGCTATATACCTGAAAGTAACACAGCATTTTAAATCAACTATATTTCAATTAAAAAAAAAAGTTTTGTTTTTTAAAGTTAGTTAGATCCTATAGTACTCTGTGTCATGAAGACCACCACCCTCAAGCTCTGAAAGCCTGATTTCAAGGCAAAGGCCTGCTAGCCCCGAGCTGGACCGAGGGAAGGGCATGTAGGCAGGCCAGCATGAGAGCGCCCCTCTCTGGGGTGGCAACAGGTCGTGGACATTTTACCATTTATAGCCTCCCTTCTGGACAGAGGTTTCTAGAAACAAGAGAAGGCTGTTCTCACAGTCCTCCCTATTCTGTGGGCACACAATCCCCAGAGAAGCACACGGCCCCTTCTGGACCATCAGCGGCAGTCTTGTGAAGGAGTAAGCAGCAGTGTTTGGTAACGCTGCCGTGGGCGCTGCGTCTTCATTGCTCTTGAGCCACACCGCCCCACACACAGACACAGCGAGAGGAAGCAAGTCAGGCCCCACTTCACAGCCTTGTCCTTAACTCACCTTTGGTGAACTCACTTTCTAAAGATGGAGTAGGGAGCGCAATAATTTCTAACAAAGGAAGCATTTAGGGCTGCCAGCTCCCCAGGTTTAGCCTGGGCCGTCTGGGAAAGCAGAGGGCCTCTCTGAATCCTGAGGTCACCTTTTATGCACCACGGGAGCTGCTCTTGGCGTTTGCAGAGACGAGACACGTTCTAGTCAGTTCTGGGCTCATCCCACCCCTGTGGCTGCCTTCAGTGCAACCCAAACACCACAAACTATTAGCCTTAAAAGGACAGACAGGGTTAGTATTAGGAATGCAAGGCCTTGCTTTCCCAGGTGCAGCTTATAAGTACAGAATCTTACAGTATATAAATTAACTTAAATGAAAGGCACCAGGGAGAGAATGCGAGATGAACAAAACGGTGTTGCCACGGAGTGAAAAGGACTCGCTCACAGCCTTTTTCACATGTCTGAATCAGGTAAAACTTCACTACCATTTCTTAATCAACTGCTCTAGATTATTCCCACTCACTATATTGAGTTTCTCATATATTACTTTCTATGAAGCATACTTTTATTCTCTGGTTTCTCTCATTCCAAGGTTCAGTTGCTATTACAGAAAACAATCTAGGAAAATCTCCCTCTTGGGAGATGTCCAGAATATTATTATTGTTTCAAAAGTAAATTTTAGGTTTCTGGACCATAAACAGGTTGAACACATGGAAGGCATTCAACTAGTACTTAGCCCTAGCATTCAGCTACCTGGGAACGCAAACAGACCCTGTTCCAAGTCTGGAGATACAAAGAAGACATTTAATGTGAACTATTAAAGCAGCAGTGTGATATAGCTGAAAAAAAGTTCCGGAGTCAGTGCAGGTGATCTTTTTAACCTTTTTGAACATATCCTCTACTCTTAGTTCACTGACATACATTTATAGCACACCAGGTATGATCAGGCTTCTGCAACAGACAGTGAAAACATAGAAAAATAGAAATCTTATCTGTCTTTCATAGTTTTATATACATGCAAGTCCCTGACACGTGGTATGTGCTCAACAACTCCTGGTCACTATTTTATATCTGGCTTGCAGTCCAAATGTCTGGATTTAGTTCACAAACAAGTGTCCTCATTTCTATATTAAACCACTAAGGGTGGTTATCATTTTATCCCAAAGAACATGACACTAAACCCTTCTAAGGAACCCTTCAGTTCTGCCCTGGGTCCTAACTAGGGTCCTCTCGTGTCCTAAGTACTCCTCCCACCTCACCTCTTTCCAGGCAACAGGTAAAAAACTTGGAAAAGATAGATTACCAGTAGGGCCGAGTTCCCAAGTCTGAGTTTCCCAAAGTTGTCTGATCACAGAATTCACCTGAAACACCTACTGAAGATTCCGGATCCCACCCCAGATTTAATGAATGAAGGCACACATGTACCTTCCGCCCCATACATTAGCCCTAGGATGCTCCAAGAGACTCTTCTCTTCTCAGGTGTGCTTACCTCTCTCTGCTAGTGGCTGAGGTCATTCACCTCAGGCTTCCATGATACACTCTCTTGCCTTTTCTCCATGGCTTAGTTCAGCACTGAATACTCTGGCCTCCAGTCTAGCAGAATCAGCTCTCTCTGCTGGACCCCCAACCCCTTAGCAAGACACATGCTGGGTTTTTTCCTGCCCCCTTAATGTCTCCCTTCTAGAGTTTCCCTATAAGAAGATCATTTTAAACTACTATAAATCCCTGAAATGTCACCTTTTTCCAAAAATAATTTTCTTAATTTATAATTCCCAAACTGACTCCAACAGACAAGCAAAACATACATAATCAAGGGTCCCCTTTTTGAGGAATAGAAATATTAGATATTCGTTCTATTTGTATTTTTCAAAATCGATCCGCAATATGATACAAACATGGTGGGGGGAAATCCATGTGCTCTCTGGAGATCTTCGTTTCTTTAAAATAGCAATAGATGAAAGGCTAGCTTTGCACTGAAAGTGACTCAGTGCCTTTAATTTTTTATTAGATCCCTACCATGAGGAAAAAAATTTTCAGGAAAACCGTGGAAACACAATGCCTATAATACATGCTTCAAAAAGATTGACTTCAGCAGAGAAATAATGACTTGAGTGTCTGAGAAGAGGTACTAAGTTTAAATGGCATATTTAGCCTAGGAATTCATCCAACCATCCATCCAATGAGCACTTACTATGCACTCTCCAAAGACATTAAGGTAAATAAGTAATCATTCCTACACTCAAGTAAGGAGACAATCAGACCACACTAAAAAGGATAAGTGTTCTGAAAAGTATAGAAATAGTGCCAGAAGAAATTAAAGAAAATGATAAATTACCTAAAATCATGGCTCTGGAGCAAAGTCTTTCCATCTGGATTTTTATCTGATATTTTCGGTATTCATAACATGTACTTTACACATCCTTATATCCAACCACTTAACAAAAATCCTGCACCATCATTTTATAAGTAATCTACCTAAACTCAACATCTGTATCTCAGAAGCAAAACAAAAAACCAACTCAGAGAACAGTCACCACTATGAAATTAATAGGTGCTAGAACTAAGTTCAGCTGAATAAAATACTACATACTTGCTTTCTTTCACTCTATCCCCTCTCAGTAAGTTTTAGCCTAACAAACTGAAGAACACTTTTCCCTTAAACGCTTTTCTAACACTAGTACTGAAATAACTTAGACCCTTTCTCTAAGTGGAAATCAAAATTTTCCCTAGAGTATGGAAAATTACACATTTGAAATTAAAAAAAATGTTTATTAAAGGTTAGAAAATACGACAGGTCTGATTGTACATCCTACTCTCTGGACGACTCACAGTGAAATTCACAATCAACCACCTCTGTGTATATACATAGTCTGTGGATATTAATAAACTACCTGGCTCATCTAAATGTTAAAATTTCTTTTTTTCTCTCTCTCCAGGGATCTCCTTCTTTTAAATAGTCTCCTCTTGAATTCAGGTCAGTTAATAAAATAAGGAAACGCTGACCTCCAAAAATGGCCTAGGGGAAATCACCCTGACAGAGGGGGAACATCTACATACCCAGCATGGAGTAGACCAAGGGGGAGCAAACAGAGGCAAGCTGAAATCTTATGGAAGAAATCTCCTTCAATTTTTTTTTTTTCAGTTTTTTATTGTGATAAAACATACATACCATTTGCCATTTTAACCATTTTTAATCCCACGGTTCAGGGTGCATGAGGCTTCAGGTACATGAAGTACATTAACAATATTGAGCAACCATCACCACTACTCATTTCCAGAACTTTTCATTATCCCAAGCAGAAGCTCAGGACCTATCAAAGTATAACACCTATTCCTCTTCCCTTAGCTCCTGGTAATGTCTATTCTCCTTTTCTTCTCTATAAATTTGCCTCTTTCAGGGACCTCACATAAGCAGGAACATGCAATATTTGTCCTTTTATGTCGGGCTTATTTCACTCAGCATAATGTTTCCAAGGTTCAACTCTGTTGTAGCACGTATTGGAATTTCATTCCTTTTTATGGTTGAATAATATTCCACTGTATGTATAGACCACATTATGTTTATCCATTCATCTGTGAATGGACATCTGGCTTTTTTTCACCTTTTAGATATTCTAAATAATACCACTATAAATACTGGTATACAAGTATCAGTTTCAGTCCCTGCTTTCAATTATTTGGGGTACATACTTAGGAATGGAATTGCTAGGTGATTCTATATTTAACTTTTTGAGAAACCACAAAACTATTTTCCACAGCAAATTACCTTTGTACATTCCCAACAGCAATACAGCAATACACTAGTGTTCCAATTCAACATATTCACGTATTCTGATTCACTAATTCAGATTAACATTTACCTTTATTACCCTAAATTGGAATTTTTTGTCCCGATACAAGAAAAACAGAAAAATCAGGAACAGTAACATCTAATGACTTTTAACAATTTCCTCTTAAGTGACTTAAATAGTAGAAAATATAAAATGTGTTTTTAATTTTTTTTTCAATATAAGATAAAAGGGAGCATAATACCCTAAAAGTATATTGAGGATCCTACATTTACAACCTGTACCATAAAAACTGGTCAGTCTGAATTCTAAAAAGTCAAATATTTGAAAACCTCATGTCTGAATAAGTCAATATAAATATTTTGAAATATTTTAAAAAGAAACTTACTTTTCTTGAGGGTCAGTTCACATAATACCTGGAACTAAGCTGTCCAGGAAGGACTTGCTTGAGTAAAAGTAGAAGAGAAAGATTTATAATAAACTTACCTAAATACCAGTGGCAGGCTTTCCACAACTTTGCCCAATCCCATATGGAGGAAGAAATGGGCAGTTAAAAGCAATAATGATGTTTTTAAGCCTTTAACACTTGCGCATCAAGTGCTCACAGGAGGAGACAACAGTGGCAAAACAAATATCAATAGAAAACATTCAAAGCAAATCAACAGGCATATCTGGGACTCAACTGGTGGGAAAGGGATGAGATATGGGGAGGTAGACATTTGCTTACTGTTGTGACTTATTTTGTATACAAAAATATACTTCTAACTATTCCTAGTTCGTGTGACAGTATTGAATAAATTGCCGTTTATTACATGGCAGTCCCACACCTCTATGAAAAAGCCCAGTAGTAGAACTATTTTCAACCCATACTGCAGTTTTACATTGCTTTTAAGTAAACTGATTTTTCCAAGATGCTTAAAGTGGTTTGTTCTCCCAATTAAGAAAATATTCCCCTTATGATCTATTTACTGTAACACCTTTTCATATAGAGTAGTAAGCCAAACTTTATCTTAGACTTGCCTGGATAATTGCAAATTCCTAATTAGTTACATCCAGAACAATGAAGTTATTTTTAACAAAGACCCTCTCCCACCAGCTGTGGAGAAACTGACTGAGCCCCTTAAGAACAAATTAAATCGTGTTATTTCCTGGGATTTTATAATCTTCCACTATTTCTCAAACACACTACATCTGCTCATGTATGAAGACAATTTTCCAGATAGTTATTTTAACAGAAAGCTTTTCATAACTGAACACTATGAGTCTGTATCATATCAACCTAATTTAAACAAATTTTTCTGACTGGTTACCTTTATTAAAAAAAAGTTCATCTTCCAAAGTTAAAACACGGTTGTATCAAAAGCCTTTGTTATATAAATTTATTTTTAAACATAGCCTATAGATGCTCCACTTGTTAACATTTTTCAGATTTCAGATAGGAGCGTAGGACTAAATTGTCACATCCTGCCCTAGGAGTTTGGTAGCAAACACAGCTCCCTCTACAACATCTCAAAAATATAAGCAAAAGACCCCTGTAAGTAAACAGAAAAATGTCTTGAATTTGTAAAAAAAAAAAAAAAAGAACAGCATAGAATATTTCATTAAGCACCTAGTTTAGAACTCAATAAGTGCCTCCTGAGTAATAAACAAGTGAATGAAATAAAATTACTTAATTACATTTTAAACTCAAATATAATCATTTAATACAAAGGACATTTTAAACAGATACTTACTAGAATCTCAAATTATGCTAGCTTTAGCTCAACACCATTAAAATCTTCTCCCTCCAATTATATGAAAACTGACAAGCAGTAATAATATCACAGAAACAAAAGATAACAGGAGCCAGCAACTGAACCAACAGTGAGTTCCGGCAATGACCTTCCGTCAGCCAATGAAATTACAATCCAGGTGTTTTTCTATCTCAACTAGGGACCAATAAAAGAGACTCAAGGATTGATACATTTTTAAATTAAGAAACTTCCCCACCTGTAATAGATGATCACTACAGTCTTATCTTACTGAATTTATTCTTGGTGGTTTAAAACCCTCCCAACTTCCCCTCTCCCCTGCTGGCTCCAACCCCCACCCCCACATACCTCTGGTCTCCAAGATCCTTGACACTAAACCTACACCATAAACAACTCCCCTCTGGGTAGGCCTGTGGCTAGGGTCCTGCTTCCCATTGGCTGTACCTTGCAAAGAGTTCAAGAACAGGCGTGCTCAGTTGTGTCCAATTCTTTGCAACCCCGTGATCTGTAGCCTTCCAGGCTCCTCTGTCCATGGGATTTCCCAGGCAAGACTATTAAAGCAGGTTACCATTTCCTTCTCCAGTGGATCTTTGCAACCCAGGGACTGAACCCGCATCTCTAGCATTAGCAGGCAACTTTTTGCCATTGAGCCACCAAGGAAGCTCAAGTATCAACCATCAAGTCATCCTCCCAAGTGAGCCTGTACTTGGCTTCAACAGAAACCTGCCTCAGTCTAGCCACAGTGACTGAAGCATCCTCTGACTTTTAAAAAACACATTAATACTATATATACAATATTGTGCATTTCAAGGCAAAAAAAAATCTGCTTACAAATATTTTCCTATATTCAAAGGCATTCAGTGTCAACTAAAGAATAAAGCCTTTCTTCAACTACACAGGGGCTTCCCTGATGGTTCAGGTGGTAAAGAATCTGCCTGCAATGCAGGAGACCTGGGTTCAATCCCTGGGTTGAAAAGATCCTCTGGAGAAGGGAAAGGCTACCCACTCCAGTATTCTTGCCTGGAGAATTCCATGGACTATATAGTCCATGGGGTCACAAAGAGTCAGACATGACTAAGCGACTTTCACTTTTAACTACCCAAGTGCATTCCCAGCAGCTGTCAAGGATGAGAATTAAGGTTTACTTGAAAATAACAGGCTCGCAGTTGAGCTATTTCAAATCCTAAAAGATGATGCTGTGAAAGTGCTGTACTCAATATGCCAACAAATTTGGGAAACTCAGCAGTGGTCATAGGACTGGAAAAGGCAGTTCTCATTCCAATCCCAAAGAATGTTTAAACTACCGCAAAATTACACTCATCTCACACTCATCTCAAAGTAATGCTCAAAATTCTCCAAATCAGGCTTCAATAGTACATGAACCGTGAGCTTTCAGATGTTCAAGTTGGTTTTAGAAAAGGCAGAGGAACCAGAGATCAAATTGCCAACATCCGCTGGACCCCATCAACAAAGAAAAAGAGTTCCAAAAAAAAAAAATCTGCTTTATTGAGTATGCCAAAGCCTTTGACTGTATGGATCACAATAAACTGGAAAATTCTTTAAGAGATGGGAATATCAGACCACCTGACCTGCCTCCTGAGAAATCTGTATGCAGGTCAAGAAGCAACAGTTAGAACTGGATATGAACAACAGACTGGTTGCAAGTTGGGAAAGGAGTACGTGAAGGCTGTATATTGTCATCCTTCTTATTTAATCTATATCCAGAGTACATCATGAAAAATGCCGGGCTAGATGAGGCACAAGCCGGGATCAAGATTGCCGAGAGAAATACAATAACCTCAGATATGCAGACACCACCACCCTTATGGCAGAAAGTGAAGAGGAACTAAAGAGCCTCTTGATGAAAGTGAAAAAGGAGAGTGAAAAAGCTGGCTTAAAACTCAACATTCAGATAAAGATCATGGCATCTGGTCCCATCACTTCATGGCAAATAGATGGAAAAACAATGGAAACAGTAGAAAACTTTACTTCTTTGGGCTCCAAAATCACTGCAGATGGTGATGCAGCCATGAAATTAAAAGACGCTCTATCCTTGGAAGAAAAGTTATGACCAACCTAGACAGCATATTAAAAAGTAGAGACATTACTTTGCCAACAAAGGTCCATCTAGTCAAAGCTGTGGTTTTTCCAGTAGTCATGTATGGATATGAGAGTTGGACTATAAAGAAAGCTGAGAGTCGAAGACTTGATGCTTTTGAACTGTGGTGTTGGAGAAGACTCTTGAGAGTCCCTTGGACTGCAAGGAGATCTAACCAGTCCATCCTAAAGATCAGTCCTGAATACTCATTGGAAGGGCTAATGCTGAAGCTGAAACTCCAATACTTTGGCCACTCGATGTGAAGAACTGATTCATTGGAAAAGACCCTGATGCTGGGAAAGACTGAAGGCAGGAGGAGAAGGGGATAAAAGAGGATGAGATGTATGTGAAAAAATCGCCAGCCCAGGTTTGATGCTCGGGGCTGGTGCACCGGGATGACCCAGGGGGAGGGAATCGGGAGGGAGGAGGGAGGGGGGTTCTGGAGGGGGAGCATATGTATACCCATGGCGGATTCATGTCAATGTATGGCAAAACCAACACAATTAAAAAAAAAAAGAGGATGAGATGGTTGAATGGCATCACCAACTCGATGGACATGAGTTTGAGTAAGCTCCAGGAGTTACTGATGGACAAGGAAGCCTGATGTGCTGCAGTTCATGGGGTCACAAAGAGTCAGACACAACTGATTGACTGAACTGAACTGAACGTCTTACCACAAAAACTCTCATTGAATGTATTAACCTCATTAAAGTGAAGAAAAGGCATTGTGATTTCCAAAGTGAAAACAGTAGGTTGCAAATATTTCCCTATGCAGAAAATGATTTTTCCCCCCATTCTCAACTATAATTGGGATTCCTTGGTGGCTCAAATAGTAAAGAATCTGCCTGAAATGCAAGAGACCCAGGTTCGATCCCTGAGTCAGGAAGATCCCCTGGAGAAGGGAATGGCAACCCACTCCAGTATTCTCCATCCTACTCCCCAAACTTCACCCTACTCAGAACCTGTTTTGGGGCTTCCCAGGTGGCGCTAGTGGTAAAGAATCTGCCTGTGTTGCAGGATTCCATCCCTAGGTGGAGATGCCCTGAAGGAGGAAATGGCAACCCACTCCAGTATTCTTGTCTGGAGAATCCCATGGACAAAGGAGCCTGGCAGGCTACAGTCCATGGAGTCACAAAGAGTCAGAAGAGACTGAGCACACACTCGGCACGCCGCTATAATTACTGAAAGCTCAAATAATAGGCTTACTAAGATACCATACAGGAACTGAGGCCCATGCCTCTATCATTCAATTTTGGAAATTCCTCTAGGAGACTGTCGTTTTTACCCTCCACCTCAAGAATGATTCTGAATCAAGCTGACTGTCTTGTCCACTTCAGCAATGCTAACCAGCTATGGGCCACATGTAAGGAAACACAACTTTTGAGAGGTCACAAATCAACTATGGCATTAGGAAACAGGAGAAAATAAAATTGCAATCTAAAAATTGAAACTTTATTCATTCATCACAAAGGAAAAAATGAATCATTTTTCAAAGTGTCCAAACACGATTTGGAGGTCTCTGAAAACATGCAAACTAAGTTCCTAAGAACAGCCCAGTTTTTAAACTTTGCAATGTAATAAACTATGGAGTTTGTGCAAGGCTTTACTAAACACTTTTCAATACACTGACTCATATTAACCCCTTGTGACAACCACTTGAAAAATGGTATAGGTAAGATGTTTTCTCCTTATACTAAAATGAAGAAACAGACTAAGAGAGTTTTAGAAATCTATCAAAGACACACAACTAAGAAGTAAATTAAGTCCCTGACAGATTATTCTGATTTCAAACTGATACTCAGATGTGGCCCTCACTAGGGGATATAAGATTTGGGAGGCCCATAAGATTTCTAATCTTTGCCTATCACTTCAATATCTTTTAAATTATTTGTAATTTGTATTAAGCACCTTGATGTCCAAAAAATGTAACTATGCATCCTGAGTTAAATCATGTTTCCAGCATTTGTCACACTCACAAAAACACTATAATCCTATTTATAACATAGTTCTTATGTTGGTTCTTTGACCATAACTATGATCCCAATAGTCAGGAAAGGGTATAAACAGGTTTTTCAGCTATCTCAATGGTCTAATTAACTGATGCCTCACCCTTAGTTGAATTTACAATTTTCAGAGCTGGAGGCCATGCAATTCACACAACACTAAAATAATACAGAACAATTTAAAGCTGACTTACTGGTGTAAGTCTTCCAGAATCATATTAATACTCTAGGGTCAGGATTATGAACTGCAATTATCCCTGAGCAGTACAATAACTATGAAAGATAGAGCAGCTTCAGATATATTTATAACGAATCTGGAAGATGCTGTTTTTAAAACTCTAATAAAAGATTATTTTGTCATCTGTCTTTTCCTGTAAGCAGTATGCAAAAAAAAAAAAAAGGAAAGAAAAAGGTATTGGGTTATTGGATATTTATGGATTAAATCCAGATAAATGAATGCTTAATTTTAACATGAGTTGGAATTTTCACTATTTCATATATTAATAAAATAAGAAAGTTGTTGAAATTCCTTCTATCAAATAAATTCTAAAATGCAAAAGATTTAAATTAAATCCACTTATCAGAAAATTATTTGACCATATGCCACCAAGAGAATCTTTCTTGGTGGTAAAGCAATGATTTTAATTCTTCAGATTAATTGTGCATCTAGATGAGAAGTGAATACTGGTTTGGTTATATTATTTACCTGAATGATCACATTTGAAAAAAATCACCTAATGAACAAGTAAATGGATATTGGGGTTTTTTTCAACTTATTAGTGATTTTTTCATACCATTCCCTACTTATACTCCTTTACTACACTGAAAATAACCAACAATTCCTACAAGCAGTTATCTCAATCAAACAGAAAATGTCATTTAAAGTTTTGTCTATCAGTTTTTACTATGACAGGCAAGTATTTTTAAAACAATTATTTGCTTGTTTTTGAGCTACAGGTAATCTAGTATTGAGCTAAATCTAAGCATCTTCTGGTGGTATGGAAGAAAGAAAACTGAACTAGGCGATCTTAAAAAGGAATGGGACCCAGTTAAACATAAATAGATTTGAGAGAAAGTTCTACTTTACAGTCCCCAAAATCAGGGTACCTAATCACTAGCCACAAGTAGCAGTTTAAAATAAATACAATTTAAAATGTAGTTCTTCTACTGAATGGGGGCCACATTTTAAATGGTACAACAGTTACACGTGCCTGGTGACTGCCATACTGGACAGCACAGATATAAAACCATTTCCATCACCAAAGAAAATTCTATGTGAGCTTGTGCAAGTTACTAAATTTCAATGAACCTCAATGCCTTGTCTATAAAATGTCCTTAACATCACCTAAATTGAAATAAATTGAAAGACTATTAGAAGTTTAATGAGATGATGTTAAAAAAAAAAACCACTATATGCAGTACTTAGTACACATTAGATATCCAAAAGAGTAACTATTAATACAATCTAGTATTGCATTTTAATCAAAGATCACAAACACTGAACAAGTCATTCCCCTTCACTGGGCCTCATTTTCCTAAAACTGAAAAGTTGGGAGGCTCTTCAGGTTTTTCGGTTCTAAAGACACCATCAACTGTTGGCACTTTAAATGAAATGTTAGGCAAAACTCCTACTGAGTAAACTACTACCTAGGTTCCTAGAGGCAGCTTCCTAACTGATCCCAACCATTCCTCCAGAAACCCCAGAAGACTGGCTCTCCAATATAGCCCATGGTCTGACGTGAGCTATTTATAAAGTCTGTCTTAAAAGGTTACTGGAATATCGTTCTGAAATTGTACAGACTGTAATTAGAAGCTACAACCTCCTATTCCATGATGATATCTTACAGTTTTAAGATCTCTTTTAAAATGAACACTATCTTTATGCAGAATTCTTTTCTCTTAGGAGCATATAAACCAAAACACTTTAAAAGCGGCGTACGAGTTTAAGGACCAGGTTTTAGTGACTTTATCTTTCTACCAAGTATGCCTCATAGTGACTTTATCTTTCTACCAAGTATGCCTCATTTTTGGCCAGCTTGTGCGTAACCCTCTTGTGTCTAAACAAAGTGAGAATTATACCCTTACAGGTGAGGTCCCTTTGCAGGACCACAAAGCAAGCCCAAAGACTTCACCGTCATTAACAGCTGCTCCCCGGGAGCCAGGAAATTTACAAAACGCCGGTTTCACAGAGGCCGCTTCCAACCAGGGGGAAGCGGGCCCCCATACAAGGCACAAAACCAGGGCTGCTCTCGGCGTGGCTGCAGGGCTCTTCCCCCGGGCGTAGTCCCGGGCCTCGAGTCACAGCTCTAACTTGAGAGTAAAGAGCAGCTCAGGCAGTAGAAATCAGAACAGAGCATTTTTGCCAGAGGCCAGAAGCCTCAAAAAAAAAAAAAAAAAAAGTGTTATTCCAGAGCAGATTCCTTTTCTTCCGGGTCTGTCTGCTCCCTCTGACTCTTTGCCCACAACCACCGTGCCTCCCCTTTCCCAATGCCCCACCTCTCTCCACGTTAAAAAAAAAAAAAAAAAAGAAGGAAAAAAAAAAGGTGGCGTATTCCCTCTTCCTTAGCTTTCCCTACAAGAGCCTGGAAACTGGAGGAAATTCAAATCAAATTAACTGCACATCAAAAAATAAACAGACAAGCAATCAAGGGGGGTGCCCACCCAACAAAAGACCTCGCCCGTTCCAAAATATGATTAAGCCTGGGTGGAAGAGGGGGAGGGAGACTAGAAACCAACAAGGATGGAGAGATCTACGTATGAATCTGCGGCCCCGGCGTTGGCCCACTGCGGTCAAATTCCAAATCTTGTTTCAAGAACGTGCTGGACTGATGAGAAAAAAAATTAAAAGTTTTAACTCATAAGTAAGTCCGCAAACGGTACTGTCTAGATAAAATGCCATCGCTTCCCTTAGTCAAAGATAGAAGGGTGGGAGTTGAGATTCGAAAAGCTCCAACTCCAACCGCGCACTCCTGGACGCCTCCCCGCCACCGGCGCCGCCGGGCGGCCCTGCCCCGTCTCCGGGGACATCAGGCCCGGGTGCTCGGGCTCCCACGGGGCGCGGGGAGCGGACCTTTGGGAAAGTTGGCGGGCACAGCCCGAGGCCCCACTTTCCGCCCGCAGTGACAAGCCCTTCCCACGCCGGCCGGCCCCCGCCCAGCCGCGGGCAGCAGACGGCCCGTGCGGCCCCTCCCGGCCGCCTCGAGGCGCGGATTCCGCCCGCCCGCCCGCCCCACCCCGGCCCGGAGCCCCTCGGGGTGACCGACTGACCGGAGCTACGCTGGCCCACACGCCGGGTCGCCCGCTCCTTCCCGCCGCGCCCCACTCCCCCGCCCGAGCTTCCAGCCGCCCGGCTCGCCGAGTCCGGCCGCTGCCGCCGGTTACCGCCCCCAGCCCGGGGGGAGCCCGGGGGGCAGGACGGGGAGGGAGGACGTGGCGCGCACTGAGGTGGCCAGCGGCGAGGCGGGGAGTGTCCCTGAGAGGCCCGGCCTGGGCGGGGGGCCGGCTCGGGCTCGGGACCCTCCCCGCGAGCATCCCCGGGTCGGAGGTCCCGGCCCGCCCCCGCCCGGCGCGGAGAGGCGGCCCCGACTCCCAGCCCCACTTCGCACACCCGCCCTCCTGCCTCCACCGTATGGAAATCTACAGCCTTAGAAAGTGACACGTCGAAGATTCCTCGGCCTCTCCGCCCGCCCTCCCCCTCCTGGGCAGCGTTCCTGCCGCGGAGATTCCGGGAGGGGGAGCGGATTCCTCGGACAAAATCTGCTGGGAAGGATGCGGAGGGCGAGGGGGGAGGGAGAGCCCGGGAACCGCTGCCCAGATTTTTTTTTTCCATCCAGAAAGAATCTACCCGTTTCTTTCCCTCCTCCAAACCTTGGCCAGCTGTGTAGATGAGCGGGGGCCCGGAGCCCAGCAAGACACGGCCCCAAAGCGGAGGCCGGCACCCCCCACGCCGGGCCCCCCGTTCCCGGGGTGCCCAGACCAGGGCAGGGCGCCCCGGCACTCTGGCGGCAAGTTTTCCTCGGGAAGCCCGGCGCTCCCGAAGCGCTCCGGGACAGGCACGCACTTTGGCGGACTCTGCGTCCGGACGGGGCTTTCCAGCGCGCCGAGAGCGGCGGCACAGACTTGGGATCCCGGTCCCCTCCAATGCCCGCTCCCGCATCCCTTACCTTCCCTGGGGCTGAAACGCGGGGCTCCGGGCGCGCCACACACCGGGTCTCCCACGCCTCCCCAGCCGACCGCCCCGAGAACCCCTGCCGCCCCTTCGCTGCTCCCGCCGCCGCCGCCGCCGGCCCCACCGCCGATCTCCTCCTCCTCCGGCCGCCGCCGCCGCTCAAATAACTACCAGGAGGGTTAGATGGGGGATTCCGCCATGTCAATGATGTCGGGACCACATGGGGATTTGGGGCCCGCCCACTGCCGTAATCTGCGGAGTATAACCGCCTCCACAAGCGCGGATTCGCAGGAACTGTGGGATCCTCCGTTCCCCCCTAGTCCTGCATAACTATCCAGAAACTCCGTTTAGTTCAGCCAGACTTTAAAGAAGTCTGAGGCTTAAGGGAACTAGCAACTCCTGAAAGGCGAGGACTTCATGTTCTGCCAAGATCGCCAACACCGGTATAAATGCGAGGTTTGCTGAGTAATTATCAGAGTTAAGAATATGACATTTTTTCATTTGCACATATATAACTTTTTTTAAATCCCCACAACCTTGCGAGCTGTTTTGTCACCTCCTTTCTCTATTTCCCTCACCACTTTGTTCATACCATTCACATAGCATTAAGAGATTCTATTATATTAATACCAAAGTTACAATGTCTGTTTCCCCCTTTCAGTGTCCAGTATGCGCTCCTAAGAGCTGAGACTGTTCCTGACTCCTGTCTATATTTCTGTATCAAACAGAGCATAATGCATAGGGCACAGTAGGACTCATTAGGTAACTGCTGTATTTATACTAATTGAGCCAATTGTAATGTATCCTATTGTATAGACTCAAAATGGTAAACTGACCGCATCCCATGTCACCCCTCAAATTATACAGGCAGACAAGAAAGTAGAAGTTATCCCAAAGAGGCCACTAGCCCTTTTAGCTTCCCATGTATTCTAAATAATTACATTTAGCCTCAGTTATTAGGCTACAAAGCAGGACTGGTAGCAACCAGATGTAACATACTAACTTTCATTGATCTAAAAAAATACATAAAAACCATTTGTCAGATAAAGTTATTGTACATGCTACTGTATTAAAGCCTGAATAACATAAAAGAATGCTGAGAAATAGCTTCTTTTCTCATGAAATTTGCAGTTATTTTTTGCAGATGATAGGAGTAATGATGAGTCTATGCATTGGGGCCCTTGGCCCTGATTGACTTCTTTTCCCAAATGCTCCCAAAGAGTCTCTTGAAGCCATCTTTCTAGAACAAGGTTGCAATCCTAGGTTGTAGTCCTGTATTGGAAGGGAAAAAAGAAAAAGCAGAGATTCCCCAGCTCCTGCCTCAGCTTCTTTGGCTTGCCCCTGAGCCATGACCAACCTAGACAGCATATTAAAAAGCAGAGACATTACTTTGCCAACAAAGGTCCATATAGTCAAAGCTATGGTTTTTCCAGTGGTCATCTATGGATGTGAGAGTTGGACTATAAAGAAAGCTGAGTGCCAAGGAATTGATGCTTTTGAACTGTGGTGTTGGAGAGTCCCTTGGACTGCAAGGAGATCTAATCAGTCCATCCTAAAGGAGATCAGTCCTGGGTGTTCATTGGAAGGACTGATGTTAAAGCTGAAACTCCAATACTTTGGCCACCTGATGTGAAAGCTGACTCATTGGAAAAGACCCTGATGCTGGGGAAGATTGAGGACAGGAGGAGAAGGGGGTGACAGAAGACGAGATGGCTGGATGGCATCCCCGACTCGATAGACATGGGTTTGGGGGGTTTGGGTGGACTCAGGGAGTTGGTGATGGACAGGGAGGCCTGGTGTGCTGCGATTCATGGGGTTGCAAAGAGTCGGACACAACTGAACAACTGAACTGAACTGAGCCATGGCCTCCAGCCCAGCTGAACTCTCCTGACCTCCAAGCACCTCTGTCACTATACATGCTTTCACTCTCTCTGGAGCATACTTCTTCCTTTCCCTTATCTGAAGAGCATTTCCTCATCTTTGATCACTCCCTCCCTCCCTCCCTCCCTCCCTTCCCGTAGTCTCACGGCTGTTTTCCCCACAATCTCATAAGTTATTGTATATCTCTTCCACTTGACTGGTCTTGTTCATTTTTGTATCCCCACCATTAACCCAGCATTGAGTTTTGAATACAATACCCCCCTTATAAATGTTTGTTGAATAAATTAATTTTAAAGGATATGGAAGAATCCGAATGACTAGATAAATGGTCAAACTGCAGAGGGAGGAGGTTTGAATCTAAGTGTAGAAAGACAGGCTTGACAAAGGAGGTAAAAGCAAGCAAGAGAAATTCAGAAAACAGAATTATTTCTCCTAGTTTCTACCACTAGACTGAATGTGTTCTAATTAAGAAGAAGAATCAATGACACAAAATGCCTTAAAATTTTAAATGCATTTTCATATATATAATCTCAGTGTTTCATTTGTCTTCTTATCCTAACGCCTAACATCAGTTTTGGCACAGAATATAAACCCAATCAGTGTTTGCGAAATGAGAGGAAGTATGGTGTAGTGGAAAAAGCATCGAAATTAGACAAAAGCCAGTGACGTTGGTCAAGCTTTTAAAGTTCTCTACGCCTGGGTCATTTATTTATTAACTGGTGATATTGCCTTCCTGCTAAGGTTGTAAGGGATAAAAACCTGTAGCACTTGATACTCAATATATAAATATTGCTTCCTCCACTTGAATGAATGAGTGAAGATGCCTTTACTACAGGGAAATTTTTGAGAGGGCTCCCAACTACATGTTGAAGGATTTAAATTTAGTACAATGAGAAATCACTGTAGGATTATAAAGGCATGAAGTAACTGAAGTAGGTTTTAAAGTTGATTATTCTGGCAGTAGGATGTAGAATACGGTTCATATCATAGAGGTATGCCCTGAACCTATGTGGGAGATATGAAGTCTTAGCCCAGAGAGGTAGTTCTGCAAATGGGAAGGAAGACCTCAACTTAAGGCAATGAGTATTACTGTCTGGAGTTGACAGCCCAAGTCATCTGCCACCCTAGGTCCTAAGTTATAGAACTACGGCCATAACTTTGCTCCAAAAGCAACTTAGGACTTGCTCTAGTACAAAAATTAATATCCAAATGAGATGCCTAGAAGTTAAGGCCTATAACAAAATATACAGACTTAAAAACCCATCACCCATTGTAATGTGGGTTGAGTTGTATTTTAAAATTTAAAGAAAAAGTTCAAAGTCAAACTTCCGGATCTTAGATAACTTACTTTATAACAAAAGAAATGCAACTTTAACATATTTGAAACTAGCATTGAAAAGGTCTCGAGCCATTAAACCTGTAATACTTGTCAGCCTAAGATTTCTAAATTCACTAGTGGATCAAGTTAGCTAGTAATACCTAATATCTAGAAGGCCCACCCAGGTTCTCAATCTTCACATCCTACCTCTGCCTGCAGCTAGGGTTGCTAGATTCTCACAGGCAAGCTCAGTCTTGTCTCTTATCTTGAAACACAATCTTGACCTTAGAGGGGTATTAACTCTGAATCTACCTTTTGCTCTAATGTTCTGAGCCAGATCTGATGCCAGCTGCGAATATTGATGAAGAGCAAATTAATCCAGTTTTAAAGACTTAGGAATTCACTGGAATATGAACTAGACTAAAGGATAGCTGGCTCAGTCAATAATAAAACCTAAGAGCAACGTTGCAACTTTACATTTCTCCAGAACAGTTTAACCAGTCAGCCTGTAGTCTCACCTTCCTTACTATTGTTCATTGCAAGACAAGGGAAAATTGTAGCCCTGTGTGTGTGTATTTGAAGCCATTTCAAACAAGAAGATCTGATCCGCAGTTATCAGAACTATTCAGGTAGAAGGCAAATAGCTGTCAGGGCTCATAAAATCCCAGGGTTGATGGTGAGCTAAAGGTTTTTGGCCTGCTTGCTCCCAAAGCAGAATCTTTGCTCCATATCAATGACAGCTTAGCACCCAACCTCAGACTGGGCACCACCAGGAAAAGGAAAAAAATGCTTCTTGCTGGGACAGCCTTTTATCAACAACTCTAGACCTAAACCAAGTCTCCTAAAACTTGCCTCCTTAAAATTTGCCCACACTGGCCCTTTTTCTGCCCTCTGGAGGCAAGTAAAGTAACAACAGTCACCTTCCACATGACTTCCCTGTCAATAAATTGACTATACCTGTCACACCTGTTCTCTTTACCCAGATAAACTTGCTGAACTCTTCATCTCATCCACATAGCTTCCAGATCTCTCTTCATTCTTTTCTTCCACCACCTCTAGTTACCCACTTGTTCAACAGCTCTGAAACCTGGATATTCAGATTCTATCTGTAGTATTTCAAGTATGATCAGCACACAGTCACAAAGTGGTACCCCTTCTGGCTTTAATTTAGACAAAACGCTTGTATCATTACAGTTTAATATTGTGTTAATTTTCTTAGCAGACTCTTTGTTCTATTAACTCATTCTTTCCTCTTCCATAAAAAGTTGTCAACCTGGGCATACATCAGGAATACAACTGACTTTGAATTAATGTTGATTTGAATTAATGTTAAGTTGTTGAATTTTAACTTTATTAAATTTCATTTTTAAGTTTCATTCTTATGTTCCAGCCTATCTAGTACTTCCTGGACACTGAGTCTATCATCAGAAAACCTTTCCCAGGTTTGCCACATTAAATAAGTATGACAAGCATGATTTCTATGTTCCCATTCAAGTCACTAAAAAAAGCACCAAACAAGGCAAAGAACTACTAGTAATTTTTCTCAGACTGGAAAAAAAAAATGCTATAAATCTGTCCATCACACTGACTTACTCCGAACTCTACACGACAGGGGAGCCAGTGGGGTCTGACTTCCTTCATAGTCATCGTTAGCACGCTTGCTCACACTCACACCTGATTTATTCCTATGATCACCTTTTCTTCCTAAGATGTCAAGACTTCAGTATGGCACATGGGTCTCTTCACACCAGGTGTGCTAGATATTATCTTCTTCAAACAAATTCAAAATTTGGCCTGGATAGAAATACATGTAGATATAGATATATTTGTCCTTCACAGAGAAATGATGAAAAGAAATATCTTTAGCTCAGGCTGCATGCCTCAGATACAAACCACTGTAGTCAAGGAAAGATCCTGAGATTTGACCAGAAAGCGATGAGGTGGAAAAAGTAAACGTACTGCTGAACCTGCTGGGCCCCTATTGTGAAGAGCTGAATATCATACTTGAAATTGTTTCATGTCTTTTGTGTATTTACTGCAATATTTCTTTTATTAATAGTTATTAGAAGCATCATTATTGGCATTTCACATATAATCTGTGTGCCTCAGAACTCAGTGTGACTCAGGGGGTTAAATCACGTATGGTATTCATTAATACCCTTTTTTTGCCACTGACAGCCATGATTACTGCAGGACGTCTCACTACCCTCATACTCTTCCTGGTTCTTCCTAGAAGTTTCCTGTGAGTTTGCAAGCACATTTTTTCAGCTTTCTTCGGTAACTTATTAACCCAGCCAGAGCAGCTAATATGGCATGACCCACGGTACTGAGCCTTTTGCTGTGGGTGAAACCTGAAAAGGCCACCCACCTTACCCCATGAGGCCAGCACCACCCTGGGACAGGGTTTCCCTGGGGGCTCAGATGGTAAAAGAATCTCCCCGTAATGCAAGAGACCCAGTTCGACTCCTGGGTTGGGAACATCCCCTGGAGTAGGAAATGGCAACCCACTCCAGTATTCTTGACTGGAGAACTCCATTGACAGAAGAGCCTGATGGGCTGTGTCCATGGGGTCACAAAGAGTCAGGACAAGAATGAGCAACCAACACCTCACTTCACCCTGGGATAGACTCACTTCTCTTCCTCTCTGTAGACAATGTATATAATTACACAACATTGTCCAGGTTTAAGGTGTAGAGCATGATTATTTGATTTATAACCATCATGTAGTGATTATCAGCACAAGTTTAGTGACCATCTGTTATCTCATATAGAGAAGCACAGAAATAAAAAATGAAATTTTTCTTGTGTAGAGAATTCTTAGGATTTAGTCTCAACAACTTTCATATATTTACCATGTTGTACATTACATCTCTAGTATTTATCTCACAACTGCAAATTTGTACCTTTTGACTGCCTTCATCCAATTCCCCTTCCTGCCTCTGGTAACCGTGAGTCTGATCTCATTTTCTATGAGTTAGCTTGCTTGTTTTTTAAATATAATTGACCTAAAATATAGATTTTTAATATTTTGAGACACGTCCATACTGTGTTCCATAGTGGCAGTGTCAAGTTACATTCCCACCAGTGGTGTTGAAAATTCCCTTTTCTCCACATGCTCACCAACACTTGTTTTCTCTTGCTTTCTGATAATAGCCATTCTAACAGATGTGAGAGGGTAATAGCTCATTATGGTTTTGATTTGCTTTATTTTTTTTTAAATATTTTGCAGAATTCATCAGAGAAACCATATAACCCTGGTTTTTTTGTGGTGGTTGTTCTTGGGAGATTTTGATGATTGATTCAGTTTCTTTACTCTTTATTGGTGTGTTCAGATTTTCTATTTCTTCATGATTCAATCTTAATAAGTGTATGTTTCTAGGAATTTATTCATTTCTTGTTATCCAATTTGTTAGTATACAAATGTTCATAGTAGTTATTTCTGCTCTATCAGTGGTAATGTCTCCTTCTTCATTTCTGATTTTATTCATTTGAGTCTTCTCTCTCCTTTTATTTATTAGTTTAGTGAAGGATTTGTTGGTTTTATTTTTTTCAAATGACCAACTCAGTTTTATTGATCTTTTCTATTGCTTTTCTTGTCTCTAATTCACTTATTGAATTACCCAAAAATTTCCTTTGGTTTTTAAGTAAAAATAAAAGACACATGTTTCATTTTTACCAATAACTGTAGAACGACATATTCACCATTTTGTTCCACCACCTTCTGCCATTTTTCAGACAACTTCATAACTCCATCTTCCCAAAACTTTTTATCTTTTTTGAGCAAAGACCTGTTCCAGGTGCCTTTTACAGTTTTCCAGGGAACTGAAATTTTTTCCATTAAGAGAACTTTGTAAAGACCTAAATAAATGAACATCCAAAGCTGCAATGTCTGATAAATACAGCAGATGAATCAGAACTTCCTAGCCAGGCTGTAGCAGTTTTTGCCTGATCATCAAAGAAACATGCAGTCTTGCATTATTCTGATGGAAGATTATGCATTTCTGTTGACTAATTCCAGAAACCTTCATTTGGTTTAATTGGGAGCAGTACTTGAAATTAATCATCTGGTTTTCTGGAAGGAATAGAGGACTGTCTTCCAATCCCATCACATACACAGCATCACCTTCTTTGGATGAAGACTGGTCTTTTGTGTGGTTGGTGGTGGTTCATTTTGCTTGCCCCACAATCTCTTTCATTTCACGTTATTGTTAGGTATCCACTTTTCATCATCAGTCACAATTTTTTTAAAGTACAGACCATTTTTTATTATGTTTCAGTAGAGAATTGCAAGCAGAAATACAATCAAGAAGGTTTTTTTCTGCTTAACTTATGTAGAACCCAAATATCAAAGTGATTAACATACCAATCTGGTGCAGATGATTTTCAACATTTGATTTGGATACTTTTGAGTATCTCAGCTGTCTCCCATGTGGTACAACATCAGTTGTTCTCAATTAATGTATTGATGTAATCCCTATCAACTTCAATGGGTCCACCCAACTGTGAAACATCATCAAACAAGAAATCTCAGCATGAAACTTCACGAACCACTTTTGACATGTTCAATCAGTCACAGCACCTTCTCCATACACCGCACAAATCTTGTGTTTCAGTTGGATTTTTACCTTTCTTGAAATAATAAACTATAACATGCTGAAAATGTTGCTCTTTTTTCTTCCATCTTCATTATTAAAATGGCTATACATTTATTTAACTTACATGCAGAGTACATCATACAAAATACCAGGCTGGATAAATCACAAGCTGGAATCAAGACTGTTGGGAAAAATATCAACGACTTCAGATATGCAGATGATATCACTCTAATGGCAGAATGTGAAGAGAAACTAAAGTACCTCTTGATGAAGGTGAAAGAGGAGAGTGGAAAAGCTGGCTTAGAACTCAACATCCAAAAAACCAAGATCATGGCACCCAGTTCCATCACTTCATGGCAAATAGATGGGGAAACAATGGAAACAATGAGAGACTTTATTTTCTTGGGCTCCAAAATCACTGTAGATGGTGACTGCAGCCATGAAATTAAAAGAATTCCTTGGAAGAAAAGCTATGACAAACCTAGATAGTGTATTAAAAAACAGAGACTTCGCTTTGCCAACAAAGGTCCATGTAGTCAAAGCTATGGTTTTTCCAATAGTCATGTATGGATGTGAGAGTTGGACCATAAAGAAGACTGAGCACTGAAGAATTGATGCTGCTGAACTGTGGTGTTGGAGAAGACTCTTGAGAGTCCCTTGGATGGAAGAGATCAAACCAGTCAATCCTAAAGGAAATCAGTCCTGAATATTCATTGGGAGGACTGATGCTGAAGCTGAAGCTCCAATACTTTGGCCACCTAATGCAAAGAGCTGACTCATTGGAAAAAGACCCTGATGCTGGGAAAGATTGAAGGCAGGAGGAGAAGGGGACAACTGAGGACAAGATGATTGGATGACATCACTGACTCAGTGGACTTGAGTTTGCCCAAGCTCCACGAGATGGTGAAGGACAGGGAACCCTGGCGTGCTGCAGTCCAAGAGGTCACAAAGAGTTGGACATGACTGAATGACTGAAAGAAAAACAAAACAAAACTGACATCTATAGAATAAAGTCACGTTAGCACTAACTTTCTGTGATTCTATGAATGAATTAATATTTTTGGTAAACAAAACATATTTATACTTTGTCCATAAAGATAACATTATATTTGTATCTAGACTGTTCTGCTAGTTTAGTAATCATATCAGTAAGATTAACCTGATATGCCTTATTTGAATGAGATTATGTGGCTCCTAGTGATTCATTCTCAATTCCTCTCACTGCCCAACTGCAAATTATTCAATAGACTACAGTTATAGTGGAGATTGCTGCATTAGACTGGGAGACTTCTCTAAATTTCATCATATTTTAAAAAGGAGGAAGGTTTTTCAAAAGAAATGTTATCATATACCTTTTATCAGAAGTATATATGGCAGATACAAGGTCAGCCCTACGAGGAGATGGCCATGTATTGGATTGTGACAAATTCAGTTCAGTTCAGTCGATAAGTCATGTCCAACTCTGTGTGACCCCATGAATTGCAGCACACCAGGCCTCCCTGTCCATCACCAACTCCTGGAGTCCACCCAAACCCATTTCCATCGAGTCAGTGATGCCATCCAACCATCTCATCCTCTGTCGTCCCCTTCTCCTCCTGCCCCCAATCCTTCCCAGCATCAGGGTCTTTTCCAATGAGTCAAGTCATCACATGAGGTGGCCAAAGTATTGGAGTTTCAGCTTCAACATCAGTCCTTCCAATGAACACCCAGGACTGATCTTCTTTAGGATGGACTGGTTGGATCTCCTTGCAGTCCAAGGGACTCTCAGGAGTCTTCTCCAGCACCACAGTTCAAAAGCATCAATTCTTCAGTGCTCAGCCTTTTTGACTGTCCAACTCTCACATCCATACATGACTACTGGAAAAACCATAGTCTTGACTAGATGGACCTTTGTTGACAAAGTAATGTCTCTGTTTTTTTAAAATATGCTATCTAGGTTGGTCATAACTTTCCTTCCAAGGAGGAAGCATCTTTTAATTTCATGACTGCAATCACCATCTGCAGTGATTTTGGAGCCCCCCAAAAATAAAGCCTGACATTGTTTCCACTGTTTCCCCATCTATTTCCCATGAAGTGATGGGACCAGATGCCATGATCTTAGTTTTCCGAATGTTACAAATTAAGGGGAGTTAATTTGATCTCCTCTTCATTTGTAACATATGAATCAGACCACCTTGAGTTATTAGTCATAAGATCATAAATGAAAGTCTAAATGAGAGATAGGTCAAAATAACATTATTGTTGGAACATTACAGTCAATATGATAAAAAAAGTCTATGAATGAATTACATTGATATCTATAATGCAAAGAGAGGCTGATCTTTAATGAACACATTAATGTTCTGTCTATAATAGAGAGATTTTCAGAATGGTAGAAATCAAGAGCATAGAAGGTATTTCAAGAGTGTAAAGTGTCTTTGTATGCACCTCAAATTATTCCATCTACTTAGCTTTTGACTCTTCCCTATATGGCAGTAATTGCAATGAGTAATTTCCACTCTTATTTTTCTTAGTATTAAAATTCACAAAGCGGTAAATGGTGTGTGTGGAGGCCATGAAAAATAGCCCTCTCAGATCTCCTGCTCTAAGGAGCATAGTTGACTGATAATTCCAGATGCCTTGCCCCTGGGTCTGCCACCACATTCTCTGAGGCCACATTTTCTCCAGACTGCTCACAGTGAGTGATTTAACACGTGGTATGAAGGTATGAATAGAGGTATGAAGATTCCTTCAGGGTATGGGGTCTTATAATGAGTGGCTTTGTGGCTTCCCTGGTAGCTCTGATGGTAAATTGTCTGCCTGCAGTGTGGGAGACCCAGGTTCCAATCCTGGGTTGGGAAGATTCCCTGGAGAAGGAAATGGCAACCCACTCCAGTACCCTTGCCTGGAAAATCCCATGGACAGAGGAGCCTGGTAAGCTACAGTCCATGGGGTTGCAAAGAGACACGACTGAGTGACTTCACTTTCTTTTGGGCTTCCCAGGTGGCACTACTGGTAAAGAACCTGCCTGCCAATGCAAGAGACATAAGAGAAGCAGGTTGGATTCCTGGGTTGGGAAGATCCCCTGGAGGAGGCTATGGCAACCCCCTCCAGTATTCCTTCCTAGTGAATCCCCAAAGACAGAGGAGCCTGGTGGACTACAGTCCCTAGGGTTGCACAGAGTCAAACACAACTGAAGTGACTTAGCACATCTGCAATGGTTCAAAGACTCCTCTTTGGGCTGGCCAAAACTTAGTTAGAATTGAGATATAGTCTGAGTCTCTGCTTACCCAGTCCTGCTGAATCCTTTCTCCTCTCCTTTCATAGGTATCAGACCTGCATTGCAGTCTGAGGCTTTCCTTACCTACACCTACTTTTTCTCCCTCTATTTTTCACAGGAGTTTCCCCCAGTAAGTCTCTTGCATATCTAATACTGTGTCCACCTCTGCCTCTTAGGGGATGATATTTAACATAATATGGAAAATTAAGAACTTCATTAGCTACTATTACTGAAATTTTTGGAAATAAATTAACTGCCCTCCTAGATATTTTGGTTTTATTGTAAGAAAACAAGAATTAAGCTCATTGACTACATTATTTTGAAGAAGACAGCAACTGTATTCCACTTCTTACTAATGCCAGTGTTGGATATTTTCCTCCAAATCTACTCTCTCCCTTTCTCTGTGTTTCCAAAGGCCAGCCTCATTCACTGGGCTCACATCAACAGGCTTTCTTGCTCTCCAGCTTCTGGTTGAGTTTCACCATAAGAAATACACATGAATATGGGAGAACAGGAAGATTGTGTGGTTGTGTTTTTATTTTTCAGGCTCCCTCCATGTCAAGCCACAGGCTGGCATTAGTATGCTCTTCTACCAAAGGCAACAGCTACTTATCAAGATGCTGAAGGTGGTGACAGATTCTCAAATACTTCATCACACCCTGTTGCTTTCCCCTAACTTTGCCCACACTTTGTGATTAGTTCCTTTGTTAAACTCTCTTCTGTTTCCTACTTATTTTCTGCTAGAACTCAAGGTGATATTTAAAAATTCCCTGGTCCTTCTGGGGGTACAAAGCAGATAAGGACTATTTTTACAAGTCCTTTTCTCTATTTATTTACTAGATTACACTTTCTGTTTGTTATGCTATCTCATCTTTGCTTGCTGGGTTTATATCTATTCTTAGGAAGTAGAATGCCAATGGTGATACTGTGTTGAAAACATAGTTTATTTTTACTGTTGTTGAGATGTAAAATGATGTGGATTATAATCATAACATTATATATTTTATTCACATTCAATCTTTTTCCACATAAAATCTACATAAAGATATTTTTATTTATCATTTATGAATTTTTTTCTGTGTTATATTTCAACAGAAAGGTTTTTTAAGTCTTTATGATATATGCTACATTATTTGCAGAAGTAATAAAAAGAAAAATAAGATTTTATGATTAAATCACTATCTAACATTCATTTAGGCCTATGTACTTCCCCATGAAAATTGCTTTGGTTGCATGTAACAAGTTTTGATATGGAGCAATTTCATAGGAATTTAGATCTAATTATTTTCCAATATCCATGATTATTTTTTAATATAAAAATTATTTAGAAATATATTTTGAAATTTCCAAATACAAGGATATCTTATCTATTAAATAATCTTCAATTTTTTGTGAGCTAGTATTTGATAAATTTCTTTTTATTAGTGCAAATATAAGAAAATATATATGTCTAATTACTGAGTACATGGTTCCAAATATGTATTAGACCAAAGGCATTTGAAGTGTTTCTGAAACTTCTATATCCTTATTTATGTTCTTCTATCAGTTATTGAAAGAGATACCTTAATATCTATGTTTAATATACTAAAGAATAAATCCAGTCTACTCTTTATTGTTATACAATAAACTATTTTGTCCATCCAGTATTTCTCAATGTTTGTAGCAGATTTTCACCATTAGCTTTGTCCACTGACTTTCTGGAAGTGAAAATCTCTGCAACTAATATGTTTGCATTATTCCTGTTTCACAAGTGAGGAAACAGAGGCATGGAAAATGTAAAGCATTTTCCTCATGTGGCAGTTCCAAGTGTTAAACCTAGTGGCTTTTAGCCATGTGCTCTGTTGACATTATTCATCATCATAATTATTATCATCACAGTATTTATAAATGACTCTGCCTATTATCAATAATAATACAATTTAGTAGTACTAAAGTATCCAAGTCTGTGGTAGAGGGAATGAGAGTGAGTTCTGACTTTATTTTTTAGCTAGTTTCCCTCCCGGCAGCAAAATGCCTCTAGCAGTTTTAGACCACATAGCTCCACATCACTTCATCCAGGAGAAGATGGAATCTTTTCCAGGAGGCCCCAAGAGAAAACAAAGAAGTGTCTCTTTCCAAAAATCCCTAGTAAATGCACCTAGCACCGAGTTGGTTCTGATTAGGTAATGCGTCAATTCTTAAATCAGTCATGGTACCCTGGGCAAAGGGATATAGTGACTTTTCAAATCAATCTGGACACACCTCTAGAACTCAGAGTGGAGGCAGTCTCACCAAAAACAGGGGAGCAGGCTTCTCAAAGGAAGTATCGTGAAATATTTCCAGAAACAGAGGAATAGATGTTTCACGGCAACAGACATTAGGTAAGCAGAGAGGATGGGAGGGTGTTCCAGCAATAGATAAGCAAAGGGAAAGTGTGAAGTGAGCATGATAGAGAGAATGTTAAGAAAGCACTGCAGTAAATCTATTATTGTTATAACACAGGAAAATTTTCCACATAGAGAGCCAAACTATCAATTCTTTCTGATTTTTCTTCTCCCTCTGAAGAGAACATATTTTGCTCTTAGAAAAAAGAATGTGCTTCAGAGCCACAGTCTCTGGGATCACAATCATTCCTCATCCTTAATTTACTGCAATCAGACTTTCCCCTCAGCCCTCCATGGAAATGTTTTCTGATTCCCAATCAAGGCCTCCCAGGGATCGGGAGAGGTCAGAGTACCAATCTTAAACAAGGGGGAGCAAGTGCAGTAGATCACCCCCTAAAAACATTCTCTCCAAGTGGCACCCTTGGATGAAAGTTCTTGGTAGAAGCAATGTGAAAGAGAAGCCAGTGAGTTTATTATGCTTACAGCAGTGCTCAGGTAATGAGCCAAATGGCAAATAGGGAGGTAGGAAGGGGTTTTTGATTTAACCATTTTAATACAATGGTCTCCTCACCAATCAATAGTACAGCTATAGTCCTTAGATCAGGCTTGTCTTCATATCTGATGTCCTTAGATTAGGCTTGTCTACCATCTGATGGTAGAACCTAGGTAACTGTGGGAGTGTTTTCCTTTCTTTCTTTTTAAAAAATATTTATTTGGCTGCCCTGGGTCTTAGTTGTGGCATCTGGGATCTACTTCACTGACCAGGGATTGAACCCGGGTCCTCTGCATTAGAAACTTGGATTCTTAACCACTGAACCACCAGGGAAGTCCTGTGGGAGCATTTTCATTTGAGGATCTTGGTATATTAAAAGTTAGGGGATAACAAAACAGGCTACAAAAATTGGGGGTTATTTTATCTAGTTACACTTAACAAATTAATGCTTTTCATACTCAGAAATATGCCCATGTTATGGGATATGTGTCACCAGACTTTAAGGTGGGAATATGTCAGGATTATTCAAGGACTAGCAAGAAGATCCGGAGAAGGCAATGGCACCCAACTCCAGTACTCTTGCCTGGAAAATCCCATGGATGGCGGAGCCTGGTAGGCTGCAGTCCATGGGGTCACGAAAAGTTGGATATGACTGAGCGACTTCAGTTTCACTTTTCACTTTCATGCATTGGAGAAGGAAATGGCAACCCACTCCAGTACTCTTGCCTGGAGAATCGTAGGGACAGCGGAGCCTGGTGGGCTGCTGTCTACGGGGTTGCACAGAGTCGGACATGACTGAAGTGACTTAGCAGCAGCAGCAGCAGCAAGATCATTATATTTATAGGGTAGCAAGCAAGGGGTAGGCTTCAAGGGACAGTACTTCCCTGGCGGCTCAGATGGTGAGGAATCCGCCTGCAATGCAAGAGACCCAGGCTCAATCCCTGGGTCAGGAAGATCCCCTGGAAAAGGGAATGGCAACCCACTCCAGTATTCTTGTCTGGAGAATTCCATGGACAGAGGAGCCTGGTGGGCTATAGTCCATGGGGTTGCAGAGTCCGACACGACTGAGCAACTAACACTTTGACTTTTCAAGCAAGGGGTAGACAAGTAGAAGATAAGTTTGTGGGGAGATATGGGAGCCCAGAGGGTGGAGGTTTCTGTAGGCATTGCTTGAGTGAAATGCAAAGCTTTTGGTAGATCTGGAACAGAGCGCAAGAGAAGCATGAACTGACTTGGGTTTCAGTCAGTCTAGCTTCTGCTCAAGAACAGACTAGAGCAGAGGAAGAATAGATGCAAGGAGAACAGACAGGAGACTTGCAGTAATCTGAGTGTGAGATGCTGGACAAATGTGGGAGATGGGAAGATTCTGTTTGTGTTTTGAAGGCAAAGCAAATAGGATTTGTTGATAGATTAGATATGGGGGGAGGGTGTAAAAGAAAGGGTGATGAGATGATTCCAAGGTATTTGGCCCGAGTAACTGGAAGAATGGTGTTACCATCAACCAAGACAGGGAGTAGGATTCAGGAGACAACCACAGTTCAGTTTAGGGCATGCTGAGTGTGAGATGCCTGTTAGATTTCTGGATTTAACTGGTTGTCTAATCTGAGGGAAGCCCCTTAACTTCTCTAGGCTTCATCTGCAACATGAGACATTTGGGTCAGAAAAACTTCAAAGTCCCTCTAACATTTATTTGATTCTAAGTTTCACTTAGCTAAGTTGATTTTGTGCTGTATTTTAGAGTAGATTTTAGTTTTGCAATTTGAAACAGGGAGTTCAGAGTAAGCCTCATTGGAAAAATCACTTTTAGACAAAGGAAATACAGAAGCTAACCATGAAAAGGTGTTCCATGCTGAGAAAAGCACCTGTGCGTGGGTCCTGAGGTAAGAGTGAGAGTGAACCCGTTCATAAAATGATTCCATTTGAGAAATATGGGTTAAATACGAGGCACACACTGGACCAATAAAACCCACAGAGAGCAGAAAGTCTATAATGAGAGGAAAAAGAGACATTAAAAAGTCTTAAAGGATTCAAAAGCTAGTGGAACATCAAATAGCTTTTGGAAAAACAGCAATTTGATGATTCAAGCATAAATGAATCAGAAACATAAGAATTACTTTTCCCCTTAAATTGCTCTGAATAAAAATTCAGACATAAAAGTCCTGGCAAATATGGTTTAGATGGTTTTATAACCCTTTCCTCCTCTTTGGAAAACTCAACATTTTAAAATTTCAAATTAAGTTTTTGTAAACAATCTTGAATTGAGCAATAATGAAACAATTTGATGTTTGAAGAAGTAATGCCAAGCACATCAAAGAACAGGATAACTACCAGAAAATAATACAAATCATGAAATAATGAAGTTTCCAATTATATTACAATTATTTTTAATACAGTTAGGAGCTTTAAAATTTAATGAAAGCAAGGACGATTTCACCATGAAATAGACAATATCTTTTTGCTTTTGGTATTTTCTAGAATGTAGGCTAAGTACATTTTTTTTTTTAGTTCCCCAATCAATATCTGTTGATATTTAACACGAACCTGACAAAATTGGGAGATACTTTATTAATTTAGATAGAATGCGAAACCCTTTCTCACCTTCCAGGGGCTGGAATAATTGAAATGTAAGTGGGAAAGAACAGAGAGGAGGATGTGTCAGGTGAGGAGTGCGGTCATGGCCTGTGTGGTATGCAGGTGGAATATAGTTATCACCCAGGGAGGGAGATTCCGAATCTCAGATCCTGGCCCTATAGATAGTAATAACAGAAAAATCTTATGGGGCACTTACTATGTGGCAGGGTATGCCTTTTATATACATGTAATAGTATTTTTCATTTTGATAAGTGAAGTATATAGCAACTGGTCATAGGATTTTTAATTTAAAAATGTTTTCCACTGCCTTCTAGTTTCCAGTGTTGCAAAGGAAAATTTCACTGCCAGCCTGTTCCCCTTCCCTTCCCGCCTCGACCCCCCTTCACAGGTAACTTATTCCTTCTGTCTGGAAGCTTATACAGTTTTCCTCTTTATACTTAGGCAAATAGTAACAGAAAATGCTTAAAGACTGCTTACTATGCACCAGTAAATATTCAAAGCATCTCACATATATTAATATATTTTATCATTGCAGTAACACTTTGAAAGCATTATAGTGGCTATCCTTAGTTTACAGGTGAGAAAACAGAGACGTTGAAGAAGCTATCCAAGTTAAATAACCTGCACATAATTGAACCAAGAGAGCTGGTAAATAGAAGGAACACAGAAGACAAAACCACTGTAAATGCTGTTCTAAAGGCACTGTGCTTCATAGAGTGCAGGAAATTTGAAAGAGAAATCTTATCAAAGATGATGGAGCTGCTGAGATTGTTAGTACCCTGGTATGTGCCGCGGGGGAAACTAATTGAAAGAAACTTTCTTACTATGAGCCCAACACCTGGAGGCTGCCCTGGGTTAGATCACATCTCTTCTCTTTTAAAACATACTTAAGAAGGGAACAAAATCTTGACCATGACTTACGTGGCCTTGCATGATTTGGGCCCCTGTACACTTTTCCACTGTAAACACTTCCATTTTTGTTTGCTTTGTTTTGGTTACCCAGCCCTTGGAATACTCTCCTTTGCTTGGGGAATTCATGAGCCTTCCAGATCTTGCCTCTCTGTTGAAGGCATACAGCTTTTCCAGCTCCACTTTTTATCAAGGTCAGAAACTACATCAAATGTGAATGACTGAAGAACTGGCAATGTTTAACCTGTGGGAGAGGAGACTTTGGTGGGGGTGGGTGGGTGAGTAAAGGAAACCATTGATAGAGGCCTCTCCAAATATTTGGAGAGCCGGCAAATGAAAGAAGGCTGTGACTCAAGAGCAGAAATCAGGGATGGAGGAGGAGAAGTCAGAGGAGAAAAAAGTGAGATAGCCAAGCAGTGGGGAAACAGCTCCAAACATATTCTCCAAAACGATTACTTCTGTATAGATTTTTAAAAATTAACTTAAGGATATAGTTTCCATATAATAAAAATGCATCTATCTTCAATGTGCATTTTTAAGAATTTTGACAAACGAATTCACCCATGTGACTAATCAAGATACCACACACTTCTATCACCCCACAAAGTTCATTTCTGCTCCACTCAAATCACCCACTCCTGCTCCCTCCCCTAGCTTACCACTAATCTGATTTTGGTTACTAAATCTAGAATTTCATATAATGTAATCATAGTCTTAATGTCTGGCTTCTTTCACTCGGCACAATGTTTTTGAGATTCATTACTGTTGTAGCATGTATTTGTTCTTTTCTATTTATCTCTCAGTCTATTGAGGAGCTATACCAAATTCGTTCATCCATTCATTTGTTGATGGACATTTGGCTTGTTTCCAAATGTTTATTATCTTGAAGCTGCCATAACCATTCATGTACAAATGTTTGTGTGGACAACAATTTTCATTTCGCTTGGGTAAATACTCAACTGAAATTGCTAGGTTACATGGTCAGTGCATATTTAACTTTTCAAGAAATTGCCAAGCTTCTTGCTAAAATATTTTACATTCCTACCAACAATGCGTTGGATTTCCAGTTGCTCCACACCCTTGCAGACATTTAGTGTTTTAAGTCTTTAAATTGGAGCCTCCTCATTGGCCTTTGGTGTATATCATCACAGCTTTAATTTGCACTTCCCGAATGACTAATGATTTTGGATGTTGAGCATTTTTTCATGTGTTTATTTGTTGTTTCCATAGCTTCTTTGGTGAAGTGTCAGTTAAAATCTTTTCTGCATTTTTCATGAGTTGTTTAAGATTTGCAATATTCTTTATATTACCTGAATAGAACTCCTTTATCAGGATTATGTTTTACAAATATTTTATCAAAAACCATGGTTTGAATTTCTTAGCAGTCATTTTAAGAGAACAAGTTTTTTTTAATTTGATGAAGTCCAATTTAAGCTCTTTATTTTTTGATTCATGATTTTTGCATACTATCTGAAAGAATCTTTGTCTAACTAAAGATCACAAAGATTTTCTTCTAGATGTCTTATTATTTTAGCTCTTACACTTTGATCTCATGTTTACTTCTTATGTGAGCTTCAGTCGTGTCCGATTCTTTGTGACCCTATGGACTGTAGCCTACCAGGCTCCTCTGCCCATGGGATTTTCCTGGCAAGGATACTGGAGTGGATTACCATGCCTGCCTCCAAGGGATTTTCCTGATCTAGGGACTGAACCCACATCTCCTGTATGGCAGGCAGATTGCTTACCATTGAGCCCCTGGGGAAACCCGTCTTATTCTTACCCTTAATTAATCTTAATTAATGTAACTTTATAGTAAATCTTGAAACAGGTAGTGTAGCTCCCCAACTTTGTTCTTCATTTTCGAAATTGTTTTTGCTGTTTTAATTTTTTTGCATTTCCATATAAAATTTATAATCAGCTTAATTTGTAAACAAAGTTTTCTGGGGTTTTGCTCAACATTGAATCTACAAATTAATTTGAGGAAAATTGACATCTTAATATTGATAAATAATATTGGACATAGTATATCTAATTGTGAAGTCCTTCCTTAATTTTCTTAGCAGTCTTTTTAGTTTTTAAGTCTAGAACATTTTTTTGTTTAAACTTTCCTTAAGCATATTATGTTTTTGATGCTGTTGTAAATGGTGTTTAAAATTTAAATTTCTAATTGTTTGTTGCTGCTATAACAATTGATTATTGTATACTGACATGGTCTCCTGTAATTTTCCTAAGCATACTTGCTAGATCTTTTAGTGGTTTTGGAGATATCTTAACCATGTCCACATACTGACTATGTTCTCTATGAGTAAATCAGTTTAACTGCTTTCTTTATAATCTTTCTTTACTTTTTCCTTTACTGATTAAGATTCCCCCTGTAGAGTGTTGAATAGGAGTGGAAGGACTAGACATCTTTGCTTTTTATCCAGTCTCAGGGAAAGGCATTCAACCTTTCACCTTTAAGTTTGACATCAGCCATTGAGAGGTGAGCTGTATGGATCCCCTTTTCAAGCTATAGAAGTTTCTACTTGTATTTTGCTTAGAGTTCCATTTTGTTTCCTTTTGTTTTATTATAATATAAAGAAAGAGTCTTGGGTTTTGTCAAATGCTTTTTCTATATTTACTGAGATGAACATGTGGTTTTAAACCAATATTACTTTGTCTCATTGAATCAAAAAAGGAGACAATAAGGGTCAATGAGGATGTAGAGAAGGTGGAACCCTCATGTACTGCTGAGGGGAGTGTTTAACAGTATAGTCACTCTGGAAAATAGTTTGTCAGTTCCTCAAAAAGTTAGACAGTTACCCTATGACCCTGCAATTCTATTCTTGGTATATACTCAAAATAAATGAAAACATATGTCCACATGAAAAGTTGTGTAAGAATGATGATAGGAGTGTTAGTCAAAAAAGTGGACAACCCGTATGTCCATCAAACTGAAAAATATATAAGCAAAATGTGGTACAGCTGACCCATTAGTTTAAAATGTATGGCTCCACTTACACGCAGATATTTTTCAGTAATAAATACTACAGTGCTACCTGGTTCATGGCTGACTAAACTGTGATTCTGGAGGAACTGCAGGGCCAATTATATGCAGATTAATCTGTGCGCTGTTCAAGGGCCCATTGTATATCCACATAATGGAAAAATATTTGGCTGTAAAAAGGAATTAAGACCCGATACCTGCTACAACCTGGATGAGCCTTGAAACCATTCTGCAAATTGAAAGAAGCAGTCACAAAATACCATGCATTATATAAGTCCATTGGTATAAAATGCTCCAAATAGGCAATTACTTAGAGATAGCAGATTAGTGGTCTGATTAGCAGACAGGGGAGAAAGAATTGGGTCGTGAATACTAATGGATACATTAGGATACATATTTAAGGTGATAAAAATATTCTAAACTTAGTCATCATGGTTTCACAATCTTTGAATAGACTGAATTATTAAACACCATTGCACTGTACACTTTAAATGGGTGAATTCATGGTATGTGAATTATATTTCAGTTCAAAAATAATAAAACAAAGCACAGCTACTTTACATTCCTGGATTAAAATGTAAGCATTCCTACTAAACATTGCTTGGATGTGACATATTATCATTTTTAATTTGACACACTAAAACGTTGTTAAAACTTTTGTGTCTATTGTTATATAGTCATTTTTTTTGGTTTTAACCTGTTTTCATAAAGGCAACTGTATTTATACTATTTATTTTTTAAATGTATAGTAAAATTCACCTGTGAAACCATTTGAACCTGGAGTTTCTCTGTGAGAGGTTTTTAACTGCAATTCAATTTACTTTTTAGGTACAGATTGTCTATTTCTTCTTGAATGAGTTTGGCAGTTTGTATTTTTCTAAAATTTTCCCATTTTGCTAAAGTTGTCAAATTTATTGGCATGAGGAGTTTATAATATTTCCTTATTTTCTTTTGTCTGAGGATCTAGATGATATTCCTGTATGCATTCCATATATTGATAACTTATGTCTTTTTTATTTTGATTAATCAATTCTAGTAATTCTTTTAAAGAAACAATTTTTTGTGCCATTGATTTCCTTTATTTTATTGACTTCTGCTCTTAGCTTTATCATTACTTGTGTTCTGCTGACTTTGGGTTTAATTACTTCTTTTTCTAGTTCCTCAAAATGGAAACTTAGATTATTGATTTGAGCATTTAAAGTTATAAATTTCCCTCTACATTCTACTTTAGCTCTTTCCCATAAATTCAATATATTGTATTTTAATTTTCATTCAGTTAACAATATATTCTAATTTCCTTTGCGATTTCTTCTTTGAGTAATCTACTTTATTTTATTTTAGCCACACTACCTGGTGTGTGAAGTTTTGGTTCCCCAGTTCCCCAACCAGGGATCAACCTCGCCCCACCCCCCACCCCCCTGCAGTGGAAGCTTGGAGTCTTCAGCACTGGACAATGAGGGAAGTCCTTTTTGAGTAATTTAGAAATGTATTGCTCAAGTACTAAATATCTGGGTGGGGAGATTTCCAGGAATTTTTTTCTTATTGATTTCTAATTTAATTTTATTGTGATTGAGAATACACACTTTATGTTTTCAATGCTTTTAAATGTGTTGAGACTTCTTTTAAGATCTAGATTACAGTTCATATTTGTGAATGTTCCACTGGCATTTGAAAAGAAGGTGTATTCTATTATTGTTTGATGGGGCATTTAAATAGAATGTTAGTGTTCAAGCTGTTAGTATTGTTAATGCTATATACTTGTTCTACCAGTTACTGGGAGAGGAGTGTTGAACTCCCCAACTACAGGCATACATAGTTTTATTGCACTTTGCTTTATTGAGCTTCACAGATACCTGGTCTTTTACAAATTGAAGGTCTGTGGCAACCCTGTGTTGTTAGATAATGATTTGAATTTTTAATTTTTAAAATTAAGATATGTACACTTTTTTAGACATAATGCTATTACACACTCAATCAACTACAGAATAGTATAAACATTACTTTTATACACACTGGGAAGCCAAAAAATTTGTGTGAATCACTTTATTGCCGTGGTCTAGAACCAAACAAAATTCTGCATGCAGAATTCTAAAGAATAGCAAGGAGATATAAGAAAGCCTTCCTTAGTGATCAATGCAAAGAAACAGAGGAAAACAACAGAATGGGAAAAACTAGAGATCTCTTCAAGAAAATTAGAGATACCAAGGGAACATTTCATGCTGAGATGGGCTTGGTAAAGGACAGAAATGGTATGGACCTAACAGAAGCAGAAGATATTAAAAGGAGGTGGCAAGAATACACAGAAGAACTGTACAAAAAAGATCTTCATGACTCTGATACTCACAATGTGATCACTTACACTCAGCTAGAGCCAGACATCCTGGAAGGTGAAGTCAAGTTGGCCTTAGAAAGCCTCACTACAAACAAAGCTAGTGGAGGTGATGGAATTCCAGTTGAGCTATTTCAAATCCTAAAAGATGATGCTGTGAAAGTGCTGCACTCAATATGCCAGCAAATTTGGAAAACTCAGCAATGGCCACAGGACTGGAAAATGTCAGTTATCATTCCTATCCCAAAGAAAGGCAATGCCAAAGAATGCTCCAACTACTACACAATTGCGCTCATCTCACACGCTAGTAAAGTAATGCTCAAAATTCTCCAAGCCAGGCTTCAGCAATACATGAACCGTGAACTTCCAGATGTTCAAGCTGGTTTTAGAAAAGGCAGAGGAACCAGAGATCAAACTGCCAACATCCACTGGATTATCGAAAAAGCAAGAGTTCCAGAAAAACATCTACTTCTGCTTTATTGGCTATGCCAAAGCCTTTGACTGTGTGGATCACAACAAACTGTGGAAAATTCTGAGAGAGATGGAAATACCAGACCACCTGACCTGTCTCTTGAGAAACCTGTATGCAAGTCAGGAAGCAACAGTTAGAACTAAACATGGAACAACAGACTGGTTCCAAATAGGAAAAGGAGTACGTCAAGGCTGTATATTGTCACCCTGCTAATTTAATTTATAGGCAGAGTACATCGTGAGAAGCACTAGGCTGGAAGAAGCACAAGCTGGAATCAAGATTGCCAGGAGAAATATCAATAACCTCAGATATGCAGATGACACCACCCTTATGGCAGAAAGTGAAGAGGAACTAAAAAGCCTCTTGCTGAAAAGTGAAAGAGGAGAGTGAAACAGTTGGCTTAAGGCTCAACATTCAGAAAACTAAGATCATGGCATCTGGTCCCATCACTTCTTGGGAAATAGATGGGGAAACAGTGGAAAAAGTGTCAGACTTTATTTTTTTGGGCTCCAAAATCACTGCAGATGGTGACTGCAGCCATGAAATTAAAAGACATCTACTCCTTGGAAGGAAAGTTATCGCCAACCTGGATAGCTTATTGAAAAGCAGAGACATTACTTTGCCAACAAAGGTTCCTCTAGTCAAGGCTATGGTTTGAGATGGCTGGATGGCATCACTGACTTGATGGAAATGGGTTTGGGAGGACTCCGGGAGTTGGTGATGGACAGGGAGGCCTGGCGTGCTGCAGTTCATGGGGTCACAAAGAGTCAGAATGGACTGAGTGACTGAACTGAACTGAACTGAGAACCAAACCCACAATATCTCTGTAAGCTTGTGTAATTATAGCCTGTGTAATTTTCCCTTCCATTTTGATCAATTTTTGCTTCATGTAATTTGAATCTCTTTTAAAGCACATGGATACTTAAAATTGTTATATCTTCCTAATGAATTGACCTGATTAAAACTGTGATGTATTCTTTTTTTAACCCTTGTTCTGAATTCAAATTTATCATTTATAAATTGAGCCATTTCAACTACATTTTGATTGACTCTTGCATGGTATATTGTTTTAATTACTATTTTTAAAAATTATCTGTGTCTTTATATTTACTTGGTTTGTTTTTTGTTTTTGTTTTTTTGTGTGTGCATGCTTTTATATTTAAAATGGGTTTATTATAGGTAGCATTTGTTTGGGTTTTTTTTTTCCATTTTTAATGTAAAATGTGAACAACATAAAATAACATGGTATTGTATGGTAAAATGTTATAACATAAGGTCTACCACTTTAACCATTTTTAGGTATATATTTCAGTAGCATTAACCATATTCATAATGTTGCATGATCATCATCACTATTCATTTCCAGAATTTTAAAAACAAATTGAAAGAGAAATTCTGTAATACTTGGGTTTACCTTGTGGTCCAGTGGTTAAGAATCAACTTGCCAATGAAGGGGACACAGATTCAATCCCTGGTTGGGGAAGATTCCTCATGCCATGGGGCAACTAAGACAGTGCGCCATGACTGCTAAGCTCACCAGCTGCCAACTACTGAAGCCCTCTCTCCTATAATAGAGCCCATGCTCTGCAACAAGAAAAGCCACCACAATGAGAAGCCTGAGCATCATAATGAAGAGCTGCCCTCACTCATCTCAATTAGGGAAAATCTGCAAAGCAACAAAGACCTAGCACAGCCAAAAATAAACTAGTTAATTAATTAAATGAAATAAATTCTTTAGTACCTATTAAACAGTAACTTCTCACTTCCAGCAACCTTCAGCTCCTATTTTACTTTTTGTCTTTGTGAATTTATCTCTTCTAGGTACTTCATAAAAGTAGAATATTTGTTTCTTTATGTCTACTTCTTTCACTTAGCACAATGTTTTTATGATTCATCCATATTATGTCATGTATCAGAATTTCATTATTTTTTATAGCTAAGTAATATTCCATGGCATTTGTTGTTGTTCAGTCACCAAGTCATGTTTGACTCTTTGCAACCCCATGGACTGCAGCATGCCAGGCTTTCTTGTTCCTCATCATCTTCTGGAGTTTTCCCAGGTTCATGTCCATTGAGTCAGTGATGCCATCCAACCATCTCATTCTGTCATCTCCTTCTCCTCCTGCCCTCAATTTGTCCCAGCATCAAGGTCTTTTCCAGTGAGTTGTCTATTTGCATCAGGTGGCCGAAGTATTGGAGCTTCAGCTTCAGCGTCAGTCTTCCAATGAGTATATTCAGGATTGGTTTCCTTTTAAGATTGACTGGTTTGATCTCCTTGCTGTCTAAGGAACTCTCTAGAATCTTCTCCAACACTGCAGTTTGAAAGCATCAGTTCTTCGGCGCTCAGTCTTCTTTATGGTCTGGCTCTCACATCCATGCATGACTACTGGAAAGATCATAGCTTTGACTATATGGACTTTTGCTGCCAAAGTGATGTCTTTGCTTTTTAATAATAGCCATGGTATACTTATAACATATTTTGTATATGTGTGTGTGTGGTCTTGTGGCACAGCTTGTGGGACCTCGGTTCCCTCACCAGGGATCAAATCTAGACCCCTGGCAGTGAGAGCAATGAGTCCTAACCATTGGACCATGAAGGGATTCCAATATATCACATTTTAAAATATCAGTAGGGTTTTGCATTTCTATTCTGTCCCACGATCTCTGCTTTTTATTTGGAATGTTTGCACCATTTATCTTTAATGTAATTATTTAAATAGTTGAGTTTAATCTACCATTTTCCTATTGGTGTGCTATTTGTTTCATTGTTCTTTCTTCCCTTTTTCCCGCTTCATCAGGACTCTGTTTTTCATTATAAATTTTATTTAAAATGTCATATTTGTATCTTTTTTATTTCCTATATTTCTGTTGTCTCATATATTTGTGGTGATTAATAATTTGTGAGTACATGTTTATAGTAGCTATTTTACCATGTATATCTGCTAATTCCATTATCTATCTGTTATTTCAGAATTTGTTTCAACTTATTATTTGTTCACCTGGTTATGTGTCACTATTTTATGGTTAAAATAGGTTATGTTTCCTATTGTTTTGTATGTCTGCTGGTATTTTAATTAGATAAAGAAGATTATGAGTTCTACATTATTTGGTGCTAGATTTTATTGTGAGTGCCAAGTCGCTTCAGTTGTGTCCAACTCTTCGCAACCTTATGGACTGTAGCCCGCCAGGCTCTTTTGTCCATGGGATTCTCCAGGCAAGAATGCTGGAGTGAGTTGCCTTGTCCTCCTCTAGGGGATCTTCTCAATCCAGGGTTCAAACTCTCGTCTCTTCTGTCTCCAGCACTTGCAGGTGAGTTCTTGTATTCCTTTAAATAATGTTAGGCTTCTTCTGGTAGGCAGCAAGGTTACTTGGAGATTGGGTTTTATCAAGCTTTTTTAGAGAGCCTCCAGAATACCTTCAATCCTAAAGCTAATTTAGCCTCACTTCTAAGGCGGAACTCTTCTTAGATCTCTATTAAATGGCTGAGTATTCAACCAGATTTCTCCAATCCGGATGGAAGAAATTCATAAATTCAAACATTTATGGTCGTATGTGATTTCTGGGGATTGTTCACCTTACAGCTTCTCAGTAATTATTCTTTCCTCCATGTCCATGCCCAATAAGAAGAGGTTTCACCCATGTGCATGCAGATTGATATCTAGCAAGAACTCGAGGAGACTCCTATGCAGGTTTCTGTGGCTCTTTCTCTGCTTAGCTCTCTCTCTCTTTTGAACTCTGCTCTTAAGATTATAGCTGCCAGGCCACCTCAGACTGATCTGTTTCTTCGACTCAGCAAGATACTAGATTCCTTTTCCCTGTACTGTGCCTTTCTCAAGGCAGTAATCTGGGATAATCATAGGGATTCTTTCAGGAATCCAGTTCTACACTGCCAGATGTCTACTGTCTGAAAACTGTTATTTCATATATTTTGCCTGATTTTCAAATTGTTTATGGTGGGGAGGCAATTCCTGTTAGCAGTTAATCCTTTATAGGTGGAAATTCCCCTCTCAAAAAATTTAAAGCCATTTAATCAATGTAGGAGATAAGGCTGAGGGAAAAACTTTAGAGGAAGCAATGTGAAAGTTGAGACTGAAACATCAGAAGGCAGTTTGTGAAACTTTTAGAAACTAAAATCAAAAAGGTAGCACCATTTTCAATATTACCCACCTCCATTCCCAGCTTCACCCACCAGTTACCCAGGGTCCTCTTTCCCTGCCTGCTGTAGGGTACTTCTGAGGGCCCTGTATGGCCTAAAGAATACTTTTTAATGCCTTTGAATCAAAAAAATTAATGCCTAAATGATATCTTGTCATTGACAAAGATTAGTGGGGGTCTTCCAAGTCCATTTATCTTCTTTTTTTTTTCCTCTCTGGAGCATTTATGCTACTATGAACTTAGTGAAGATATTTTATAATTGCTTTAAAACTTAAGAATCCATAACTAAACGCAATTAAAAACTGATCTGTACATCACACAATAAAATAAATGAAGTTTTTGGCTCTCTGCTTAGTGTATTGTATTGTTTGTTTTGGATCTCTGGTTCATTTGGACTTGACTTGTGAAAGATAGTATGCATTCAGCATTAATTCCCTTGTTGTACAAAAGCCATCATTCTTCTGTAAGTGTAAAACAGCAAAAAAGGAATTTTTTTCCCTTGTCTTTGTGCTGAAGGGAGTGCTGTGGTTTTTGCTATGTTCACAAGCTGACAAAATGGACAGTACATTTTTCACATTGTTTCAGCCCATGTAAATTTTTCGAAATAAATGGTTCCTGCTTGCCAAGCCTCAGTGAATAACACTGACTTTTTCTCAGTCCACGAAGCTTACCACATGGATTACATGTATGCGTTACTCACACAACACAATCACTGGCCCATATGCCAGATTGAAATATGATTTTACAGTTGCCTCTAGAGCACACATTTCCAGCTTTGGTTCCACATATAAGGAGACAGATTTGCAGTTTTTGTTTTCTTATGGCTTTAAACACATTTGCCTCAAGCAGAAGTATATGCTCCATAGGCTAGCTCTTTTCATTGTAGGAAACTTGCTTCTTTTCAGACAATATGTCACCTATTTAAAAAACAAAGAGCAACACCACACTGTTCACTTTGTTAAAACTTAAAACAGGTCCAAAGGAAAATGTGCCTTGGAAATCCTTCACTGATTTGTTTTTGTAGAACAGCTGGAGGGGAGGCCCACTGTACTAATCACGTCCAGTTGCTGCTGGTCAAATTGCACATTCAGGAAATTCATAATTAGGTGGTTATATCCCCTGAGTTTTCCCTGAAGCACTCTTTATAATTCTCAATTTGTCTTCTTCTTTGTCATTCAAAACAATCAGAAAAAGAGAGAGGGAAAGAGAGGGAGAGACAGGAGAGGAAGAGGGAAAAATTGAAATAAAATTCTAAGTTAGGTTTCCAAAATAAATTGTCTATGACTGCTGGCTCTCTCTTAAAAAGAAAAACAGCCAGAGACTGTGTATATATTAATATATGCATGTGTGTGTCCTTAAAAACACTCACTCAAAAAGGGTTAAAAAGATTTTAAAAGGGTATTTGCCTTAAAAATTATGCTCTGAAGTGTTCATCTGCTTATGTTTTGATTTCAGAGTGTGGATTTAAGATTAACAGGTACTACCTAGACTTCAAGGATTAAATTTTAACATTTTATGTAAATTGTGTATGTTTCCTTGTTCTGTTTGCTTCTCTATACTCCTCCTAACCTTGGAATTCTTAGGTAATTAATACAATGCAAGAATTTGTAGCTCAAGTGTTTGTCAATCTTTTGTTGATTATTAACAAGTTTCTCAGCTCTGTATCAGAAGATCTGACTTCTAATATATACTTTGGAACATCAAGGTTTCTTAGGATCTTTACTTCTTTATTAGACAGTTTTAGGGAGAGTGTGAAAGGAGAAAATACACTGTGAGCCAGACTGCAGTGAGGAATATAATAATTTAGTTTCCTAATAATCCCACAGGACTGTTAATTCATAGATCTAATGGAAATAAATAGAGGTTAAGTGCCACATGCTAATTAAGCAAGTTAAAGCCAAATAGAATTCTTCAAAAAGTCAAATATCGAATTACCATATGATCCAGCAAGTCACTTCTAGATACCCAAAAATACTGAATACACGTACAGAAATACGTACTTACACACAAAATTTCATAGCAGCACTGTTTTCAATAGCTCAAAGGTAGAAACTATCCAAATGTTCAGTAATGGATGAACAGATAAACAAAGTGTGCTATAGCATACAATAGGAAAATTTTAGCCATAAGAAGGAATAACATGATACATGTTACAACATGGAAGAATCTGGAAAATATGCTAAGTGAAAGAAAGCAGACACAAAAGTCACATATTGTATCATTCCATTCATATGAAGTATCCAGAGTAGGTTAATCTATAGACACAGAAAGTGGGTTGCTGGTTGCCAGTGGCTGAGGAAAGAAGAGAGTGAACAATAACTTCTTAGTGGATACAGTGTTTTATTTTTTGGTGATGAAAATGTTTTGGAACTAGATGGAGGTACTTACGCAACATGGGGAAGGTACTTCAATGCAAATACCACTGAATTGTTCATTTGAAAATGATTAATTTTATAATGTGTGAATTTTACCTCAATAAAAAGGTAAAGTTAAAAATAGAAAAATAATACATGTTTTCTATAAAGGCCTCGTACTTCTTGGAGGCTACAGAAGCTGATATTTCTTTTTTTTTTTAATTATATTTTATTATTATTTTTTTTATTAGTTTTGCCATACAATGACATGATATCGTCATGGGTTTACATATGCTCCCCCTCCAGAACCTCCCTCCCTCCTCCCTCCCCCCAGGAAATCTCGATGCACCAGCCCCGAGCATCAATCTTGGGCTGGCAATTGATTACACATATGATAGTTAACATGTTTCAATGCCATTCTCCCATATCATCCCACCCTTGCCCTCATCCACAGAGTCCACGAGTCTGTTCTATACATCTGCGTTCCTTTTGCTGTCTCGCATGCTGGGTTCTCGTTACAGTCTTTCTAAATTCCATATATATGCGTTAATATACTGTATTGTTGTTTTTCCTTCTGGCTTACTTCACTCTGGATAATGGGCTCCAGTTCCGTCCACCTGAGTAGAACTGATTCAAATGAATTTTTTTTTTCTTTATTGTGTTGGTTTTGCCATACAGTAACATGAAACCGCCATGGGTCTACACATGCCTCCCCTCCAGAACCCCCCTCCCTCCCCCCTCCCAACTCCCTCCCCCTGGGACATCCCGGTGCACCAGCCCCGAGCATCAACCCTGGGCTGGCGATTGATTTCACATATGGTAATTAACATGTTTCAATGTCTTTCTCCCATATCATCCCACCCTTGCCCTCTTCCACAAAATCCACGTGTCTGTTCTATACATCTGTGTTCCTTTTGCTGTCTCACATGTAAGGTTCTCATTACCATCTTTCTAAATTCCATATATATGCGTTAGTA